>PVIY010012086.1:0-63141 GCA_004026745.1 Myrmecophaga tridactyla
GTAAAATGTGTTGACATTTATAACCTTGCCCCATATTAGCACAGTAATAGGAAAAAAGACTTTGTACAGATGAAATTTACAATATATTTTTAAAATGAATAGTTTGGTTTGTTCCTTCATTCAACGAGTGTTTATTTACCACCTACCATGCACAGTTGCCTGGGACAAAGTGGTGAACAAGGCAGCTGAGACCCAGCTCTCAGACCCTGCGAGTCTGGTTATCAGAGAGGATGGGGGGGTAGCCAAGTTAGACTTGCAGGGTGAGGCTCGGATAGCCCAGAGGACAATCATTCTCTGGAAACAACATTCTTCACTTCCAAAGCTGTGCTGCTTACTCTTCCTGTCAGGTTCAGGAAGCTGTGACCTAGAACTGGAGGGTCATCACCCATCACCTCTCACAGGGACCATTGCAATGACTGATGTGTCTGCCTTTTCTTTCCTCTCCCTACCTCTCAAATCTAAGTTACTGCTAAGATTTAACAAGGCCAGCCCAATTTGGCTGATTGAGTCTTGTGCTGGTGTCACTCACACTTCCAGCTACAATGCAACTTTGTATGCCCATGGAAAATTCCTTACTCAAGGGCTAAGCCAGGTGCCAAAGTTTTTATTCTCAGCTACAATGTCAAATTACCTCTAAATCCTCAGGCTATACCATCAGCAGGCGCTATCCACCAGTATGCCCATTTTAAAAAGCAACCAAACAAAAAATCCTTAAAAACAACATAGGAGCATGAAGTAGTATTCATGATAGTTTGGGGGTAGTGCCTAAACTCAAATCTAGAGACCGCTTGACAGGAGATGGTGCTCTTTGGCATTCAATGGTACTAGAAGCTTCGGAAATAACCACTTATTCAAGTCTGGTAGGGAAAACAAGGAACAGTGCCACGACAAAAATAAAATGCCATTCATATAGGTTGAGAGGCAACATGGAAGGGGCTGAGCATAGACTTAGATATTATATGGACCTGAATTAATATCTTCACTTCTTTGCTTATTAGTTATGCAACTTAGGATCAAAATGTCTATGTACCTCAGTGCTCTTAACTAAATGAGAATAATAATACCCACTTGTAGGATGTCATCAGGATGAAAGGAATTAAGTATAAAGTACTTAACACATTGGATTTGCTTAATCATTAATAACTTTTTATTACTTCTTGTACATTCTTGCAGAGTTTGCGGTAGTTAACAGTGGGAGCACATGATTGTACATGTGTGGGTGAGTGTATGCCGATGGTGACAGTCTCTGCTTGAACCCATCTTGGGTTCATCCAGTATTCCTGTCCAAGTCTGGTAAAAGGGTGGTTGAACCTCCAGGAGTGAATTTGCTGGAAGGTGTGTTAGTAGAAGTTAAATGAAGGGATGGTTTGAGCTGATGTTTCTAGATGGGGAAAGGAAGAATCAGTCTTGGATACCATTACAGAGTGAATCCTGTCTCCCACCAGACATGTTCAATTCTTGATCTGAGTTCCTACATGTATGAAGATGTTAATGATAGATAATGTATGGACACATTTATGAATAGAATCTTTGAAGAATCATGGTGGATCTTAATCCATATGGCTAGAGTTCTTATTAGCAATGGAAATTCTTTCTCTCTTTTTTTTTTAGCACTGGAAATTCTGATGTAGTCAGTCAGTAGAAGCCAGAAGTAGAAGCCAGAGGCAGATCACCATGTAATGGAGGACTGCCATCTCCAAAATGCTACAGACTTTGGAGGAAGCATGGCCTTGCCAACGCCTTTGGAATTCTAGCCTCCAAAACTGTGAGCCAATAAATTCCTGTTGCTTAAGCCATAGACTGTGGTCTTTGTCATAGCAGCCTTAGAAAACTATAGGACACTTTGTTTGCTGACCTAGTCCCAGAGATGGGTACCTGAGGAGGAGCTGTAAGAAGAAACTAAATGAGTTAACTTTATAGAAGGTCATGGGGGAGAAAACCACAGAAGCCCATAGTGGAAGGGGTTTCTCCCTACTTCTGAGATGACCAGTGAAGTCTAACTCATGCAAATTTATGAATATACATGATCACATCAGTATATCAAGGGTTTGCAGTCTCAGGTGCAAAAGACAGCATTGCAGGCAGGGCAGTATTCTCAGGGGTGGAGGTATAAACTGAAGAGGTTTGGACAGTTTTTCTTGAGTACACATGAGATATCTCCAGGGACACCCAGAAATTACCACTGGGATATTAAGGAGTACTGGATGTCTTGCTTTACATTTTGGGGCAATATAAAGATTATTAATGTAACTATGCTTTCTGTGCTGGGCCTTGGCCTTCTTTGCCCTTGGATCCATTTTTCCCTCTTCTCCTGCTCTGCTCTCTCATAGAGGGACTGCTCCTTGTAGCCTATGTTTTTGAAGCCCTGTAGCAATGGGCTTCTGGCTAAGTTCTGTCAACACTGGCAGAAGATGGGGCATTGAGAGGAAGGGAAAAGCCAAGCTTCTGTTCTCCATCCCTCTGTGCCTTGAGTAACTGGCTCTAACAGTGACTCTGTCTCCTCCATACATACAGCTTTCACCAAATAGGCCCATCATGTTCTAGTTTCTACTAAGTGATGCAGGTCCCTGAGCTTTATATTCTGCCTCCTCTCTCTCTGCCTTCCCAGCCCTGGGGCAGCAGTGGCCACCAGCTGCTGCTAATCTCTGAATTGCCACACCAGCCCCTATTTAACTCTTGGCTCTTACATCACTAGTATAACCAATTCCTGCTGTTGTGGAAACTAGAAGTAGTTCTGTTTTCCCGTTTAGACTCTCTGGCCAAATAGCCATCTTTCTTATTGTCTGGGAAGCCTGGAGAATATCAGGCTCTATCTAAATGAATATATGTAAATAAAGGAGGGAAAAGAAGGAAAAGGGGACTGTTATAAAATTTTATGAGGTGCTACAAATGACTTTCACTGGAGTTATTCAAGTACTACTAATCTAAGGGCCTTCCTACCTCAATATCTCCTGGAAATAAGACTTGTTCTAAAAACTCCACAAGACAATTCTCTGGTCTTCCTTCCCTCAGCTCGAGCTCATACTCTGATTCGTATAGGTTTGCATCCCACTGAAGTTAGGGTACTCAATTCCATTTCAGATTTACTTCCTTCATGTGGGTAGACAGAGCAATAATGCCCAATAGATCATGCATCCTTGTATCCATGCCAAATTGACTCTGAGCTTGGCCATGTGACTTACAATGGCTAATGAAACAGCAAATGTGACACAAGCAGAGACTTGAAAAGCATGTGTGTATTCAACTTTTCCCTGTCACTTGCTGTATTGGGAACCCAGTCATTATGTGAAGAAGCAGAGGCTGGACTTGACAAAACTGGCCCAACTAACAGTCAACATCAATTGCTAGAAAAGTGAGTGAGGCCATCTTTGATCCAACCCCATTTTGACCTAATGACTGCAGCCAGATGAATGATCCTGGGTGAGATCAGCAGAAGAATCACCCAGCTGAGCCCAGACAAAATTGCTGACCCACAGAACTAAGGGTAAATAAAATGGCTACAATTTTTAGCCACTGAATTTTGGGGTGATTTGTTATACAGCAAAGGCTAACTCACACAATTCTTTTTCTATTTTTTGTCCTTTTCCACCAGTTACCAGCATATTCTGCCTGTTAACCAATCCTTCTGGCAGACAGTGCTCTCTGCCCTCACAGGCAGATTAGCTGACCTTTTACCAAAGAAAAACTCATCCTTTACCAGGTAACATAAGTTCTATCAGATAAAAAAGAAAAGAAAACAAAGCAAAGCAAAAACCATGGCTGTCTCTGGACTACTTACCCTCAAGAGTTAAGCCCTGACTTCATCGCATGCAAAGTTTCCTTTAAGATTTTTTTTTGGGGGAAAAAATGTGGTGTTTCTTCCAAATGATGTTCCAAAATTCTCTGGCTCACCAAGGAGTAATCCCTCAGCTGGAAAATGCAGCCCTGCTGCTATTTTAGTATGGCACCAGCGCTGCTAATGCTTCTTATGGAAAACTAAAACAACTGCTTAAGACATGGAGACTTGTACCAAAATATGCCAAGCAGGAATATGTCAGAAAGGAGAGGTCCTTTGCCTTCTTTCTGTTCTTCTCTTTTCTACCCATCCCT
This sequence comes from Myrmecophaga tridactyla, assembly GCA_004026745.1. NCBI lineage: Eukaryota > Metazoa > Chordata > Mammalia > Pilosa > Myrmecophagidae > Myrmecophaga > Myrmecophaga tridactyla. The sequence goes on from PVIY010012086.1 coordinate 4,090, forward strand.
TCATTCCTCCAGTCAAAGATGGACCATCCTCTGGAGCAACTGAACTTCTAACCTGTGGAAGCAGAGGCCCTCTGTGTCCCTGACCCTTTGGCCTGCTCCCACACTTGGCCTAATTGTTCTCTGATGAAGGCTGCGTGTAAGTCTATGCAACACTCCAAAAATGCACGGCTGGCCGACTGAACATTACAAGAAAAACAACTATGAAAAAAACAATATGCCTGTTTGCTCAGCCTCCTTTTCTGCCAGCAGACTAATTTTGGAATCTTTCCCACACCCGAGGCAAGAGGTGCTTGCTAATTCTGCCAAGTGTCAAAATGGATGGAGTTTGAACAGCTTCCTCAGGCTATGGTTGTTTTTCAAACTATGCCTTGGCAGAAACACCTGTGGATTCTGTAGAGACCTTCTCCCTTGGACCTAATAAAAAGGGGCATTTGAGAAGGGGTCACTTCTTATGATAATAGTTGACTTCTATCAAACATTACTTTTTCCAAAAGAAGATCCAATGAGCAAAAGTCACTCTGGAGAAGACAGACCCAGGGAGGCTGTCTTGAGTACTGGAGATATCTCATTTACAACAAGGAAAGGGTCTGAGACTTGGGAGTAAGATCTGCGAATTCAGTGATGCAGATTGGGGCACTATATGTCAGCTGAGATCACATCTTGGGAAGTGCAATCAGGATCCAAGATTCCTAGGCACAGCAACCAGGATAAAGAAAGCTAACAAAGACAGTGACAGACCTGGCTGCTCTTGCTTCTCTCTCTCTCCTTTGTGGTTCCAACAGTTCTCCCTTCTTCATGGAAGCCTTTCTTTTCCTGCTCCTAGCTATATCAATCCTTATATTCCATTTCTCCATTCCTATAGCATACCCTACCCTCCTATCTGTAACACTCATTGCACCCATCATAACTTGGTCACTTCTCCATCAGACTAGATGACCCAATAGGGTAGAGAATAAGTCGGCCAGTCCACAGCTCCTGGAAGGTACTGTATAAATAATAAGCAAATGCATGATGACCTCTGTCCCCATTAGAAACCGAGAGGACCCCATTCCCCTTTTTTCCCTCTGGACCGTATTTTTTAGACATCCCCCAAATTATCTCACATGTGCTCACAGTTCCAGTCTTCTCAACCACCTCATAATCTCTGCTGTTTTTCTCCTCTCTAGTCATATCTTGTGATGTCCTCAAAGCTGGTATTTGGTGTAGAAAGAAGGGAATACCTGAAATCTCTGAACTGTAATCCAACTGCCTTGATCTCTGATAACGATTGTGTAGCCTCTTTCTTGTGCCCTTGTGATTGTAAAATCCTTATGACTGACCCTCACTTGTACCTATTTTATCTGATTTTTCGACTTTGGAATCTTGGATTCACTAAAGACAACCCCTAAGGTTTATTAATGAAGGGTCTTGGGTCAGCCCAGAATGAACCCACCCCAATTCCAAAATTATCTCGATAACCAAAACTGAATCTAACCAAAATGGGCCCACCTGACATGTACAGTAGCTTAGATTTTAACCTATAAGTGACCTATACATTATTATAGTACTAAAAATCATGCCCATCATCATATTAAGGTTGCCATTTTCTTATGTACATTCTGTGACTAAGCATGTAATCAATCTGTGCATGCTTAATAATTAGATCATCTCTAATCACATCATCTGGAGCCATTGATCATCACCCTAGCCCTATGCATCGCCCTAGCCCTGTTCACTAAAACCTGCTCATCTTTTCATGCTGTCAAACTATCACAATTATTGCAGTTTGGGGAGACAGATTTTTGGGCTGATAGAAAAGTCATTTGGTCTTTGGCTTTGCACCTAGCAATAAACTCTGTCTCTCTTTGAAACTCCTGTATCTCAGGAATTGGTCATTTGAGCTCATGCACGGGCAAAGAATCCAGCCTTTGTCCAGTACCAATCTGACATTAGCAGCTGTAGGAATGAACCCAGGGGAGACTAGCACTAAAATTGCCCAAATTGACAGTTCACATAGTCATGAGAAATAACAAACGGTTGCTAGTTGAGGGCACACATATGCAGGAGGGACATTGCTGACAAATTCCTTTGAGAAAGTGAGCAAAAGGGACAGAGACAACAGTAAGAGAAAAAGAAAAATTAAGTGATTTGGACCAGATGACAATAGCATTCTTTAGGCTTAAGGGAGGGGGAGGGGGACCCAGTATTACGACAAGTACATGCTCTGCCATTCACTCCAGATGTCCATCTGCCTTGGGAAGAGAAATGACTGTGTGCAGAGGGAGGAATTCAAAAGGGTTACAGAAAGAATTCCCAGAGAGACCCAGGTAATGTCATCTTTTGTCTTTCAAATTAGGATTATTCAGAAAGTCATAGCCTTAGGAGCCAGACCATCATCCAGAGAAGAGATTTTCCAAATTCCTCTGTTTCCTCCTTTATGTTTTAAGACTAAGCCCTTTAGCTCCTAATTCTCTTGTGTACAGAGAAAATACCAAAACCAGCCACATGGAGCTAAGTGGAGTCAGGAAGGAGGAAAACTGGAGTGATGTAAAGGAGAAGCCCACCCTTTTTCTGTATCTGGGAATCTTCAAAAAGACAAGAAAGGGAACAACTCAAGAACAGCAAAGCCATCATCTGAGTTGGCCTGCTTTCCCCATCACTGGGCCTCAGCAGGGAAGCAAGTGTAACCCTCTAGGAGTCAGGTTGGGGGCGGGGGTGCTGGGGGAGAGGAAGCCACTTCACAAGCCACTCCCAGGAGAACCCCAGGAAAGGACCAGCACATGGTCAGCCAGGGGGAAGGCCTGAAGTTTCGCTTCCCTGGGACACCCCCAGTCCCATGGGGTGCAGATGCTGTGTGGGGAGCCAGTGGGCCCACCAGGGAATTAGCTTTTACAAACAGGGTAACTGCTCAGTCAAGTCTAGTGGCGGTGGGGGGATCTCCCAGTGAACAGGCTGGAAAGCCAGTGGAGAATGTGGAAAGGACATTAGGCTGTGGCCCAGCTGAGGCCGAGTCACCAAAATAGACACCAGAGACAAAGCCTATGTTGGAAGAATGGGCCCTAATTTCACTATTGGTGCCAGGCAATAGAGAGGAGATCTTCCCCAAGACCAGTGGGCAGTAGCCAGTCCACACATTCAAGACCTTCATGGGACCAAAGAACCCACTCCTCTTAGGGCCATTAAGTAGGTAAAGACCTCCTTGCACCCAAGACCTCCAAGGCAAGAGACAGAGTGACGGGGGTGGGGATGTGGGTGGGGGCTGTCTAAGACACTGCCTTTCCTTGAGACCCAACATTTCGGAAAGGTTGGAAATACTGGACATCTGGTTCATCCTCCCCCATCCCACTAACTAGTAGGTGCAGCTCAGAGGAGACCAGACTTAACGCCAAGCAAAATTATGAAACCCTATGTTCCCTTCACATCTGATTGTGGTGTGAGTTATACTGGTGCAACCTGGTCCCACTGAGTTCTTGGGTGATAAGGGCTGGTTGTAAACTGAATTTATGGCCTGGGGAGGGACTCCAGCCTCACTTGGGCAGAAGGCCCCTGAGGGTGCTCTTAGGTTGTGAACTCTGCTTCCAGGACTCCTTGGAAGACCCCTGCTCCCGTCTGGAGTGGTCCCCAGGCCTTGGTGGGGTCTCTTGCTTGCAGGAGGGAGCCAGGAGTAGGGACAGTTCAGGGGCAAGCAGAGATTCAAGAATGCTCTCCCGAGGATGGGAGGCCCAAGAGGAACACCCCAGGCCTCCAGGTGGGGAGCAGCAAACACAGCAGGCCATTGGGGAGGCTCTGAGGGCCCACTCTCCCAGCCTGATGGAGACCCCCACCCCCTGGCCCCCAGAACCCAGCCCTCCCTGGGAAGCAGCGGCTCCCCCTCCCCAGCCCCAGAGCCTGTGAGCCCAGGCAGGCGGGATTTGGACATGGTGCTGCTGCCCCCTCCTGGGAGACACTCTGCAGCTGCTTCTTGCTTCGGGAGCGGTTTGCCTGGTAACCTCAGGCTTGGGTGCTGGCTGCTGGGCCTGGGCTGTAGGATGAGTCCCACTTAGGTGTGACTACCTGGACTCTCTCCGGTATTTCCATTTAAAATCACTTAAATACATCCTCCCCCTTCCGGCCCCATGCCTTGTGTCTACCTTGCCGGGTTCTCCTGTCGTAGACTCCCACACAGCGGGGCTTTGTGATTAAGAGGGTATCTTTGGCCTAAGACAGGTGGCTCAAGGACACAGCTCTGGTTTCTTAACCTCACTGAGCCTCAGGTGCTCTCTGGGGAAACAGGTATAAATTCGTGGGGTGTGGCTGAAGATGTTTGCAAAGTTGTGACACCATGCCTGGTACCTGGTGAGTGTTTGATAAAGGAGAGGTGGTATTTTTCTCCTCCTTGCCCCTCCTTTGCCTTCCTTTTTCTCCTCCTCATCTCTTTCTCTCTGCGTCCCTCTGTCCTTAGACGTTCAGATTGGAGATTCTTCCCTGCAGTTCTTTAGCCTATCCCCGTTGGGCAGTTCCGCTTCCTCATTTTCTATGCTCTGGACAGGTCCAGCTTTGGCTCCTCTCAGGGACATCAAGCCCACTCTTCTCAGTTCCCTAAATATCTTTCTAACATTTTGTTTTCCTTCCATTTTTTCTCCTAATTAGCTTCGCTGTGGTATAGTTCCCTCCTCTGCTTCTCCAAAGGGCCTTCTCCAAAGGGCCTGTGATTGGTTAGTTTCATTTACTTTTCCACGCTCTGGCTTCTAGCACTACCATGCTCAAGCCTGCTCAGGCCAAAGTTATCAGTGACTTCTTTGTGCCTCAATCCTATGCCCCCTTCTGAGACCTTATCTGATGGCTCTGTAGAATATGGGCTTGCTGGTCATATCTGCAAATCTTTTCTCCAGTTGGATTTCCTGGGAAGACTCTATCTGCTTTTCCTGCACTTTAAACTTGGCCCTCCTCAGTTTCCTTTGCTGGCTCCTTTTTATCCACCCATGACACCCACAGGCCCTTGGTCCTTTTGTCATTTTACACACAATCTATAACCCACCCCAACCACCTCACCAAGGATTGTGGTCTCATCCACCCCCCGCCCCATCTTTTATGTCACCTCATGGGTACAAGATGGTTGCTGCAGTTTAAGCTCCTGCAACAACATTCCTGGCAGCAGGAAGAAGGAATAGTCAAGGGCAAAAATGAGCCAACTGACCTTGGCTCTTTAATAAACTTTTCCAGTGACTTTTGCTTACATATCTTTAGTTTCACAAAGGCAAAATTGAGGAACATAAATTTTTAGTTGGGCACATTGGATGCTCCAATAGTACAGAGGTACAGTTAGTAGAAAGAAGGGAGAATGGCTGTGGGATAAATAGCCAAAAATCTGCACTCAGATTCCCTCCCTCTGGCCCTCCTTGCACTTCTGCTCACATCTGCCAGTGCCCTGTCCATGTTTCAGCATCAATACCTGCCTATTGATTTATCTTCCCACAGCAGACTGAATATTCTGGACAGAGGACAGATGCTGGCACATAGTATAGGTACAGGTGTGATATTGAATGATCACGAAAAGCAGAGTCGACCAGCCAGTGACATTTGGAGATGAAGAAGTAAAATGCCTCCTGGGGAGCTTCATGCAACAGGAAGCCAGGAGAGTAAGCTAGCAGATGACATTGTGTTTACCACGTGCCCTTCCAGATGAGAGAGAAACCCTGACCATGTTCACCATGTGCCTTTCCAGATGAGAAGGAAACCCTGACTGTGTTTGCCATGTGCCTTCTCTCTTGAGAGAGAGAAACCCTGAACTTCATCGGCCTTCTTGAGCCAAGGTATCTTTCCCTGGATGCCTTAGATTGGACACTTCTATAGATTTGTTTTAATTGGGACATTTTCTCGGCCTTAGAACAGTAAACTAGCAACTTATTAAATTCCCCTTTTAAAAGCCATCCCCCATTTCTGGTATATTGCATTCCGGCAGCTAGCAAACTAGAACAGTCATAGATTCTGCAAATTCAGAACCAGTTCTGAATTTTATCATTTGATCAATTTCCTTGTTTATAGGAGATACAGACTGAAGTATTTAGGTGTGAAGGGTATGACATCTGTAACTTGCTCTCAAATGGCTCAGTGATGACAATAATAAATATAATATCATGTTTAGATATAGGCTGGTATTATATATTTTATATATAATATATCTACATATAAATAAAGAAAGTAGATATAGTGATAGTCTAACAATTGGTAAATCCTAGCGATGATTTATGAGCGTTCATTATTCCATTCTTGCAACATTCTGTGGATTTTCTCTTCTATCAAAATTAAAATTAAAATAACAGGAACAACAAACTCCATAATTTGAGACTTCAAAAGAAGCCCATATAAATTGTCTAATCTATTCCTTTGGAGAATTGACACATCTTGCCTAAGACTCCTCTGGTCTTTCTCATCCATAATAGCAGTTTAGCTTTTCTTGTCCACAGTCCTTTCTTCACAGAGCTTTGCACATGCTGTTCCTTCAGCCTATAATGTTCTTCCCTCCCTTGTTAACCAGTTACTTCTTGCATCCTTCAGATCTCAGGTGCCAATTCAAAAGGAAAACCCTCCTTGACTTTGTGAATTGTGTCAATTGCCCAGTTATACCTCCCATGGTGTCCCACATTTCTCTTCACCAGCTCAGCCTAGTTGCTCTTCTACATCGGTGCATGTGAGTTGTCTCTGTCTCCTCTACTACAATGACCGTTAGCAACAGCTCACCCTGAAATAATGCTTACTGTGGGCCTGGCTCTGTTCTAGGTACTTTACATGTCCTTAATGTCAACTGCATGTCTCTAACCTGCATGTCCAGGTTGATGTGAACTCTCTCATGAGCTTCCAACCTTTACATCATAGCACAAGTTGGTTGTGTCCACCTGCAGGTCACATGAATTGCAAACGGCATGTGCAACACCAAATTTCTCCTCTTTCCTTGCAGGACTGCTCCACCTCCTCTCCTTCCTGTCTCAAAAATGACACCACTATCCACCCTCTGCCTATGATCCACACTGGGCATCGTCACAGGCCCCTCTCTCTCTTGGCGCAGCCACCTGTCTCCCTCTCTGCTCCCACTATTTTGCCATTTGTTGCCTCTGCCATTGAATCCCATCAGATATTCACATCTTTGTTTTACCTCACTGTGTGAATCCCTTCTCTGCACTGTAATCAGAAGTATCTTTTGAGGGATACATTCTTTCTATCTATCTAGAGTAGAGGGGTATATTTTCTCTCTCTCTTTCTTTCTATCTATCTAATCAATCTTTTTAAATATCTTATTAAACTCCATTTTACAGCAGTTTTTAGGTTTATAGAGAAATTGCACAAGAAGTAGAGTCCCCATATTCCTCCCCAACACCATATACATACATACATACACACACACACATGCACACATAATTTTTCCTAGTTTTAGCATTTATGAATATTTTAACATTAACATTAATATATTTTATTCCTTAGTACTGCATTTGTGTGGTACATTTGTTATGATTGATGAACAAATGGATACATTGTTAGTCACTAAAGTCTATAGTTTACATAATGTTCATTCTGTGTCATACAATTCTATGGGCTTTGGACAATGCATAATGTCAGAGATTCACCACTAAGGCACCGAAAAGGATAGTTTCACTGTCCTAAAACTGCCTTGTGCTCCACTTATTCATCCCTTCCTCCCACCCAAACCCCGCCCCCAACCATGATATCCACTGATTTTAAAATTTTCTCTATTGTTTTGCTTTTTCCAGAATGTCCCATAGTTGAAATCATATCATATGTAGCCTACTCAGACTGGCTTCGTTCACTTAGCAATATGCATTTAAAGTTCCTCCATGTCTCTTCTTGGCTTGTTAGCTCATTTCTTTTCTCCGTTTCTGTTTAAATGCAATTTTATTGAGATATATTCATGCACGATACAATCCATCTGTGACAGCTTGAAAGGATGATGTACCCTAGAAAAGCCATGTTTTAAACCTGATCCATCTTGTGGAGGTAGCCTTTAAAACCCTATTTTCCACCCTGTAGGGTGGAAATTTGATTAGATTATCTCCATGAAGATGTGGCCCCACCCATTCCAGGTGGGTCTTGATTAGCTTACTGAAATTCTATAAAGGAGGAAACATTTTGGAAAAAGCTTCAGAACCACGAGAACCACGAGAGTCCATGCAGCAAGAGACCTTTGGAGATGAAGAAGGAAAATGCCCCTGGGGGAGCTTCATGAACAAGAAGTCTAGAGAGAAAGCTAGCAGATGTCGCCATGCTCACCATGTGTCTTTCCAATTGAGAGAAACCTTGAACATCATTGGCCTTCTTGAGTGAAGGTAACCTCTCTTGTTGGTGCCTTAATTTGGACATTTTTATAGACTTGATTTAATTTGGACATTTTCATGGCTTTGAAACTGTAAACTTGCAACTTTTTAAAAGCTGTTCCATTTCTGGTATATTGTATTCCGGCAGCTTTCAAACTAGAACACCATCTAAATCATATAACCAATGGTTCACAGTATCGTCACATAGTTGGCATTCATCATCATAATAAATCAATTTTAGGACAGTTTTTTACTCCAAAAAGAAAAATAAAAAATATTAATATAAAAGAAAACCCCAAACATCACATACCCTTTATCCATCCCCACCCCATTGTTGACCCTTGGTATTGGTGTGGTACATTTGTTACTGTTGATAAAAGAATATTAAAATATTACTATTATCTATAGTCCATAGTTTGCAATAAGTGCATTTCTTTCCCATATACTCCTCTATTATAACTCCTTGTAAAGGTGCTATACATTTTCTGGTTCATGAAAGAACTTATTTATGTTTGTAAGTATTAATCACAGTTATTGTCCACCCCAATGGTGTTATACATTCCCATATTTTAACCTCTAGCTTTCCTTCTGGTGACAGACAAACTCGTCCTTTCTTTTTATTGCTGAATAACATTCCATTGTATATATTGCTGTAGTTTGTTCATGTATTCACCTACTGAAAGGCATCTTGGCTGCTTCCAGTTTTTCAGAATTATCTTTTAAAACACCAATTTCACCATGCCACTCCCTTACTGAGCACCAGCCCAGCAACAGGGTACACTAAACTAAGTCTCACAGTATGAACATCTAGAAACTTAAACACATAATGGAGATTGTCAGAAAGAAAGGTAAATGCCCACATGTCAGAAACAAAGAGGACACTGAAAGTGAAAGCAGGAGCCCATGAGTTGATGTCACGGCAGCTAGATCCTTAGACCTAAAGTAGACCATAATGCTGTAGGATTGGGTTTTATCCAGGGATGTGTGGTAAGTTGAATTAGGTACTCCAGAAAACAAAACAAAACATTTTCTTAATCTTAATGTATTCCTGTGGATATGGACACATTGTAATACGACCTTTGGAAGATGTTATTTTTAGTTAAAGTGTGTCCCAACTGAACAAGGTTGGGCCTTAATTCTTTTGCTGGAAGCTTTATGAAGAGAAAGCCAGAAGTAGCTGGAAGCTGAAAGTCAATGGAATCTGGAAGAGAAAGGAGAGGGCGTGGCCATGTGATGGGAAGACTAGGAACCCCTAATGGTCAGCCAGCCACACCACTATTGGCCCTTGTAGGAAGCAAGCTTTCTGGTCTATGAAGCCATGGGTCAATAGGTTCCTGTTATTAAGCCAACCCATTATGTGGTATATATCATAGCAGCTGGAAAACTAAGAGAGGATGAAACAAAGTTAAACTTTGATCTCCATGTTTGGTCAATATCTGCTCTTCAGCTCTAGCTTCAGTTTTGGCCTTTGAAAGACAAATATTCAAATGCCTAGTCAATATTTAATGGTGCTGCTGGCATCCTCAAACTTACACATCATCAATAATCACAGGTCATGGAGGATGCCATAATGCACCCTAATCAGTGTTACAACTTCAGTCGCTCAGATTCACTTTCAACTGAATGAAAGGAGTGAAAATCTCCTTTATATGCTTTATATGTTAAAATTCTGCTAGACATTTAAATTACAAGTGTATATTTTTATTAAAAGGGGAAAATGCAATCATAGCAAAAAATGTGAAAGGCCAAAATAATGTTTGTGAACATAATTTTTAAAAGCTTTAGAAGTGATATAAAAAACAAATAGATGAACTGTTGATACAGTCATTGAGAGAGAGAATTAACTAAACAACTTTAGAAAGATGATATCTTTTTTTTTTAAATATATTTTTATTGCGAAATCTTCACACATACAGTTCGTGCATGGTATACAATCAATGGCTCACAATATCATCACATGGTTATGTAGTCATCACCATGATCATATTAGAACATTTGCATCACTCCAGACAAAGAAATAAAACTCATATATTCCATACCTCATACCCCTTCCTCTCACTGACCACTAGTATTTCAATCTACCCAATTTTTTACCCTTTATTCCCTCTATTATTTATTTATTATCCTCATTGTTTTACTTATCTGTTCATACCCTGGATAAAAGGAGCATCAGACACAAGGCTTTCACAATCACACACAGTCAGGTTATAAAAGGTATATAGTTACACAATCACCTTCAAGGATCAAGGCTACTGAGCCACAGTTCAACAGTTTCAGATATTTCCTTCTAGCCACTCTAATGCACCATAACTAAAAAGGGATATCTAAATAATGCATAAGAATAATCTCCATAATAACCTCTCGACTCTGTTTGAAATCTCTTAGCCACTGAAACTTTATTTTGTCTAATTTGAAAGATGATATCTTTTAAGACAACAAATAAAAATTGAATTTATCAATGATCCACAATGTAGTCATACCTTAAAAACGGCCTCTCATGGTTTCTGCATGTCCTGTATCTTGGTATATACACAGGGGTGAAATTGTTTGCTCCTCAGTAAATCATTTTCTGGGAACTTATTTATAAAATGTATAAAATTTTAAGTAGAAATAAAGGCAGAAAAATAGAGTTACAATTGTATCTAACTCTAATCTTTGTGGAATTAAAGGATAAAAATAACCTTTAAAAATTGTGATTTTATTTTGGCCATGAGTCTCTCAAGAAAGTCATACTTGGAAATTCTTCATGTCTCATGAGGCTTTACATCCCCCAAAATTTCCTGAAGAGGAAAACTTCAAAATCAGGTACAACATCCCTGTTTCATCGTTTTTTCTTTGTTTTTATTGAGATGTATGTTACATGCAGTAAAGGGCAGCTAAAAATGTAAACAACTGCCCACTTTTTAATTAGTTGAAGACGAAGATTTTTGAGAATTGCCCAAGCTCTAAAACCTAGGTACAAAGTGACTTCTAGAAAACGTGTAACTGAAAGTTTCTCTCTTAATTATGCTTTCCTGTGTACAACAAAGGTAGTGATATTATCAAAATGTATGAATTGTGTGTTGTGTACATCAGACATTTGGGCATGCAGAAAAACAGAGGTCTTTAGGTTTAAATACACTGTGGATAATTGACAAATTCAACTTTTACTTGTTTGATGAGGAATTTCAGGAACTCTTACAGATAATAATATAATGAATCAGACCAAAGCAATATTTATTCATTGGAGAGTTAGTTAAGCAAATTGTCATGCAATTGTCACCAAAATGGAAACCAATATGGGGGAAGCTCTGAGTGATTCAGAATCCAAGCATATGATATTTTATTTACACCCTTTAGTTGTTACACCCTTTAGTTGTATGTTCAAAAATAATGGTAACACCAAAATAGGTAACAATATTGCTGGACATAAACAGTGATATGGATCACTTTCATCGCTCTTCTACAGCCAAAGACAAACTGTTTGACATAGAAAAGATTTCAGAGCTCTTGCCATTTTTTATAAAAGATATGCAAATAAGCTGGACTAGCAGCTATTTTATATATATATTTTTTTTATTATGAACAACAAACTAACAAACATTCTTGACATACAAACCTTCTTGACATGGGTACAATCAATGGCTCACAATATCATCACATAGTTGTGTATTCATCACCATGATCATTTTTTTTTAACAGTTGCCTCTCTCCAGCAAAAGAAAGAAAACAGAAAAGAGAAAAAACTCATACATGCCATACCCGTTACCCCTCCCTCTCATTGACCACAAAAATTTCAATCTACTCAATTTATTTTAACCTTTGTTCTCCCTATTATTTGTTTATTTCTTAGCCATATTTTTTGCTCATCTGTCCATACCATAGATAAAAGGAGCATTAGACACAAGGTTTTCACAATCACACAGTCACATTGTGAAAGCTATATCATTATGCAATCATCTTCAAGAAACATGGCTACTGGAACACAGCTCTATAGTTTCAAGTACTTCCCTCTAGCCACTCTAATACAGTTTAAACTAAAAAGGGGTTCTCTGTATGAAGTGTAAGAATAACCTCCAGGATAACCTCTCGACTCTGAAATCTCGCAGTCACTGACACTTTATTTTGTCTCATTTCTCTCTTCCCCCTTTTGGTCAAGAAAGTTTTCTCAATCCCTTGATGCTATGAACTAGCAGCTATTTGATGTGTGGTGGTTTTAGCATGGTTTTTCTCCACAAGTGGTGGGCTCTATGACCCCCTCCCTTGATCTAGGGTGGACTTTTGTGACTGCCTTGACCAATAGAGTGTCGTAAAGTGATGTCATGTGACTTCCTATACTATAAAATATAAAAATTTCATGTACATTTTGCCTTTTACTCCTGGAATGCTCACTCTTGGAACCTAGCCACCATGCTGTGAAGCAGTCCAAACTAGCCCATGCTATGAGACCACATGGAGAAACCACATGTAGGTGCTTTGACTACCAGCCCAGCTGAGGTCCCAGCCAACAGCCAGCATCAGCTACCAGACATGTGAGTTAAGACACCTCCCGAAGATTGCAGCTTTCAGTCATTGAATTACCCACAGCCATCAAATCTTCCCAGTTGAGGACCCAGACACCTGATTGCAGAGACATGCAATCTCCCCTGTGTTCTGGTCCACTTCCTGACCCCATGAGCATGATAAAATGGTTGTTTTATGCCACTAACTTTGGGCAGTTTGATATACAGCAGTAAGAACTGGAACAACGTATTTCAAAGACTGTTTGAACAAAAGAGAGCTTAATAGATTTTGCAAATAAAAAGACCAACATAACAGGAGCATACTGACAACTAAGAGTGTCCTGGAGAAAATATAGCTTCCTGGAGCCTGGTGAAGAAGTAACCAAATTGATGTGCCTTGGGAGTGAAAGCATTTATATTATATTTACTGTCAAGACCCTCCTCTCAGTGAAGATGCCTAAATTGGCATGAATGCAAGGATAGATGAGATGCAGATGGAAAATCATGGGTGACTTTTCCTTCTTGAAAGCTGTTATTTTGTTTCATTGGCACAATTCCAGATCCAGGGTTTAAGGATACTTTACTCACAAGTGATTTGTGAAGCCATAAACGTATGAGTGAAAACAGTTAGATTAAGTGCGCTTTTGAACATTTCAGAAAGCATCTTCTTCATGTAATGCATAAAGCTGTGGTTTATGAGATGCTTCAGTAAACATGCATCATTCCTGTTAATTAACCACACTTCAAGCCTAGGAGGTGAAGAATAGATAGATCAAGTATGATTAAAGAGGAAGAAAGCTTAATTTATCCTGGCCAAACTAATAATAAAAAAAAAAATCTCACCCCGCCAGTATATACCAAGTAGTTGTTCTAGAAGAAGTGAATAGGGATAATGAAAGAAGAGGTAATATTTGAAAAGAAAATAATCTAGAATTTTGAAGAATTGATGGAAAAAATGAATATTGAGATTGAAGGATCACAATGCATCGCAAGTAACCTAAATAAATTAAATTCAAATTTAGACATAGTACTGAAACTGTAGAACACCAAAGACTAAGAGAAAAATCTTAAAATCAACAAAAAAGAAAAGTAAATGACCTATTATGGTAGCATGCAGTTATGCATGCCCCCAAAACATGCCCTTAATCCTAATCCATTCCTTTGGATGGAACCCATTGTAAATAAGACTTTTTGATGAAGCTACTTCAGTTAAAGTGTGGTCCAGCTAAATCATGATGGATATGTCAATCCTACTATGAGAGGTTTTATAGAGAAGGCCACAGAAAGAAAAAGATATGTAGTGAAGCAAGAAACCAGAAGTCAAAGGAATCTGGAAGAGAAAGAAGACACCACTGTGTGCATTGTTATGTGATAGAAAGGTCAAGGACCAAGGCCAATGATGCCTTGACTTTGGACTCAAAACCACAAGTCAATAATTTCTTTTTGTTTAAGCCAAACCATTGTATGGTATGTGCCTTCATGCACATGTCAAGAAACTAAGATACCTTATAAAGGAACAATTAGAACACTTTTGCACAACAACAAGATGTTAGAAGACAAAGGAAAATTCTTCAGTGTTTGGAAAAAATAAGTGTGAATTTAGAATTCCTTACCCAAATCAAATCTTATTCAGAAGTAAAGGTGAATCATAAACTAAGAGCTGAAATAGATGTATTGTGAAGCTAATAAAGCTTAAACTTCAGGTCTTATATTGAATTCCTTCCATTTTTAAAAATACACTTTTACTAGTGCATTTCCTAATATAACTTATGTAGACAGCTTAATTGAACACCATAAGTACATGGAACCTTGAGTAGGACATGAGATTTTGTTGGTTTGTCCAGAGTGATGCCCCAATAAATCCCAGAGTGATTTGAACAGTGAATAAAAAAGTATTTGCAAGTTCCCTTTGGGGAATGATGAGAACAGGGGAAAATTCAATTTCCCCAAGTTGAATTCTTGATATTCTCACAAGCAGTGTGGACAACCAAAGCTATAGGTTGAGTCCCCAGTCTTGGGGTTTAACCCCATAAAGGATAGGTCAAGCCTACTTAAAATTTGGCCTAAGAGTCACCCCCAAGAGAACCTCTTTCGTTGCTCAGATGTGGCCTCTCTCTCCAGCCAACACAACAAGCAAACTCACCACCCTCCCCCTGTCTATGTGGGACATGACTCCCAGGGGTATGGACCTTCCTGGCAATGTGGGACAGAAATCCTAGAATGAGCTGAGACTCACCATCAAGGGATTGAGAAAACCTTCTCAACCAAAAGGGACAAGAGTGAAATGAGACAAAGTGTCAATGGCTGAGAGATTCCAAACAGAGTCGAGAGGTTATCCTGGAGGTTATTCTTATGCATTAGGTAGATATCACCTTGTTATTCAAGATGTAATGGAGAGGCTGGAGGGAACTGCCTGAAAATGTAGACCTGTGTTCCAGTAACCATGTTTCTTGATGATGATTGTATAATGATATAGCTTTCACAATGTGACTGTGTGATTGTGAAAACATTGTGTCTGATGCTCCTTTTATCTACCTTGTCAACAGATGAGTAGAACATATGGAATAAAAATAAATACCAGGGGGAAAAATGTTAAAATAAATTTAGATTGAAATGCTAGTGATCAATGAAAGGGGTATGGTATGTATAAATTTTTTTCTGTTTTTGTTTTATTTCTTTTTCTGAATAGATGCAAATGTTCCAAGAAATGATCATGATGATGAATATGCAACCATGTGATGATATTGTGAATTACTGATTATATATGTAGAATGGAATGATCAAAATAAGAATGTTTGCATTTATTTGGTGTTTTATGGTATTTAAAAAATAAAATTAAAAAATTAAAAAAAATAAAATAAAATATACTTTTTATTTTGGAATAATTTTAGATTTATAGAAAAGTTGCAAAGATAGTACAGTGAGTTCATCCAGCTTTCCCTAATGTTAACATCATACATAACCAGTATACATTCATCAAAGCTAAGGAATTAACAATGGTACAATTGTTAGCACTAATTAAACTACAAACTTTATTCAGATTTAATTGGCTTTTCCAATAATGTCCATTCTCTTTTCCAGGTCCAATCAAGGAAACCATATTATATTTAGGCTCCTTCCAATTTTATCTATAAATTCTTTAATCACCTCTTTATATGCTGATTTTATAATATTGTTTTCTATAAAGAGAATAGAAGTATAATTCAGTCTTCCCTCTAACATGATTGATCAAAATTTGAAGGAGTTGTTCATAACTCTATACAATCTCGGACACTGTGTGCCAAGCAAGTCAGCAAGTAGGGGTATTCCTGGAAGCCATTCCTGCACAAACCCAGCAGGAACTGAACTATACATGGGAATGATTGCAAACCATATAATATATCCCATGAGATCCAAAGTAAAAAGTTCACCATGCCTCTCTCTGCCTGAGCACTTTCTCTGGTTGCGGGACTTTGTAGGAGCAACCTCAATCAATGAAGGTCAGATTCCTTGTCTGGCCATGGGACAATTCTGAGCCATATTCCACAGCCTATCTCAGAGGGTCCCCAGAAAACCTGAACCTCAATTGCACTTTGTATTAGTTAGGGTTCTCTAGAGAAACAGAATCAATATGAAATATTCATAAGTATAAAATTCATAAAAGTATCTCACATAACCATGGGAACGTAGAGTCCAAAATCCATAGGGCAGGCTGTGAAGCTGACAATTCCAATGGAGGATCTGGACAAGCCCCACAGGAGAGGCTCACCGGCTGAAGCAGGAAGTGCCTGTCTCTTCTGAATCCTCCTTAAAAGGCTTCCATTGATTAGATTAAGCATCACTCATTGCAGAAGACACTCCCCTTGGCTGATTACAAATGGAATCAGCTGTGGATGCAGCTGACGTGATCATGATTTAATTCTATGAAATGGTCTCATAGCAACAGGCAGGCCAGCACTTGCCCAACCAGACAACATGTACCTACAGGTACCACCACCTGGCTAAGATGATACATGAACCTGACCATGACACTCTTCTAGAGTCACCTCCACATTTCTTTACCTGTTTTCTGGGCTTACCTCCCAACTAAACCGCTTATATCCAAATCCTCATCTCAGAGTCTGATGAGATACTGGGCCACGTCAAGACCACTTGTCATGGTAGCATTGGCAGAACAGGTGCAGGTGATGAGACAAAATTTTATTTGTTCCAAGATATAGCTCTGGAAGACAGTGGTTTAGGAAAAAAACCCTACAATTCATGGACTTTGAATAAATCTTTCTCCTAAAAGTTTCAGAAGGCTTCAAACCAGAGCACTGGAAGAGAAGACTCTTAAAAGCAAAGACGTCTACAAACAGATTTGGAGAGAGGGAAATATTGAAAAATAAAACTTTGGCTACCAGAAACATCCCTGAAGTTACTAAAGGAAAAATCCTGCCAGCCTACAGCTGCTCTTCTGCATTGAATGTGGGCAGCTGAACGGGGAACTGTTGGAGATTCTTAAGCTGGGACCCAGCTTCCAGTGAGTTTAGGAAACCTCTCCTGATGCCTAGACAAATCCTTCATATTTGAAAATAACCAGGATCACTGTGGGCTGTCTTGATCCTCTGACTCAACATACAGAGGCAGGGCTACTGGAAAGAAATCTCCAGGCACAGGAGTTTGGAGGAGCCTACATCAGGGCCTGGTTTGCATCCTGCTTGTCTGAAAGGGCAAAGGCTACTGCCCAACCCCTCTTAAGCCCTTTCTCAATGCCCTGGACTCTGGGTCACCTGGCCAGAAGGAAATCATACAGTGGAGACTTGCCACCCTGAGGTGGAGGAGCTTAGCCAGGTGCCTGGCAGGTTCCCAGGTTATAAATATCTCTGCTTCTCTACAGGAGGCTTCAGACTCCAAACTGCCACACTGAAAGAGGAGAGTCTTGAAAACAGAACAATTTATAGACCTATTCAGAAAGAGAAAAGGGGAGAATCCATCTCTGCTCTTGGTTGTCTGGAGAGGGGGAAGCAGACTCCTGGAGAGGTTTCCAGTGAGGACTGAAGTGCCTGCATGGGAAAGCCATCAGTGAGAGGCAATGTTGGAGATCAGCACAATAGGTGCCCTTGTGCATTGTTTGGAGACTTTTGTGTTTATATGTTTGCAATCTCTGTCCCCCCTGCAACCCGAGGCTGGGGTCTGCTAAGAAAAACAACCTGGCTTGGAAAGGCATTCCTCCAGCTCCACTAAAAAGTTTGAAAAAACCCCTGGATAGGAAAATAGTCTCAGGCAGCCAAGTCTTTCTGCACTTGGCGAAGCCCTAGACCCAAAAACACACAGAAGAACATTTCGCTTTGAAAGGCCTGCAGTATTCCTATCTGAGTCATCTGAAAACAAACAAAAAGAGACCTAAACAAACAAACTTAATTGTGCACGGAAACATGGCCAGCTTTCCAGCCTGGCTTCCCCTCTGTTTTCATTAGGCAGAAGCCAATATACGCAGCTTTTGTGGGATCCAGAACAAGCAAAAATATTAAAAACAAATTGCCAAGATTTCACTCCCTTTCCTCCTTCCTTCATGGTGTACCACTCAAGCCAAGCTCTTGACTTCTCTGCCTTTGCTTTTGAGCCACCTTCCTTCAGTCTTGACAGACAGCTGCCTGCTTTCCAGGCTGCCTGTGGACAACCAGTATCTTGCTTGACAGAGACATCTGTGAACATCAGTAACTACTGGACACTTGGATGACATTTAGAAAGAAATGTTTGGAGTCTTGGGATGGAATTGTTTTTGTCATTAATCAATGCAAATGGATTGAAAACCAGGTCTGCCAACCCAAATTCACTTAGTATAGACTTACTCATTGCTCTTTGTCAGCACACTACCAACTTAGCCTTTCTTTTCCCCCAGTTTTACTTATTCCACCATTAAGTAGGCATTCCACTACAATGGGCAACTTTTACATTTGCCCAACCATTTTCCTTTCTGTTAACATCACCTAATTTTATCTGGAGAATCAACTCTTTCTCCAAATTTTAGTCTATGTCGTTTGGAGTTTCCCTTATTCCCCATGCCCCTCACCTCACCTCCCAACCCTCAGATTCAGAGTCTCATGGACACAAAATCCAATTAGCAAAGCTGGGACGATTGCAAAGCCTATCAGGAAAGAAGCACATCTATTCCCCCAGGGTTATTAAGCTGGTAGAAAGTAACTCATAAGCAGCTAAGTCACAATGTGACCACAATGTTGTCCCCTTGACACCAGGTGCCGGGAGCTTGTCGGATTAGAAAAGAAGTAGAGTTGAGTGGTAGAAAGAGTAAAGACTTACAAAATATCAACTAAATACCTGGATCCAACCAGGGCTGAATTGTGATCTACCCTGGGATTTTTCCGCTACCCAAACAAATAAAATCCCCATTTTGCTTAAACCAGTTTTAGTTGGGCTGTTGTATTTACCACTGAAAGAGTTCTAAAACACATACACATACACCCACACATACCTCTCCTCAAAATGCCACATGCACTTAAAATTTTGAGTTTTCCAAGTGTAGTATTACTCATTTTTTACTTCTGGGTATGATCTTCTCAAAAGGAAGTTATCTTTGGGTGACTTTTGGTTTCAGTTAAAAGTCTCATGGAAGTTCAGAAGACAATCTCCTTTAGCCTGGAATAATATGAGAAATAAATTGTCTCTGTTTCTGGTAGTATAATATAAGATGAATAAATTCTCTCACTTGAATTGCTTTTGATACAAAGAACAAAATAACATAGTAATAACTGAGGAGTTTCTTTGCACTTGGACTATACACTTCTCGGCTTGACCAATTCCAGATGCCTTGTTCTGTGAGGCTGGGGGGACATCTGAGCACCAAGATTTGCCTAGATCCAAAGCATGTAAAAAGCAACAAGTCCCCAGCCAAACAAAACCAAGGGAACAAGCAATACACAGATGGAGTTTGCAAAACAATTGAAATTATAAGGCCAATATTTTGTTTGATCGTTCTTTGTGTTATGAATGATAAGGACTTGGCCTCCTGATAGCTAACTAGAAAAGGGATTCATGTTAACTCCTTTACTCCAATTCTCACTTTTGGTTGAGTTAATATCAGATGGGAGTTGAGGGGGGACATGCCAAGATGGAACAGGGACCTCGAGAATTTGGCCAAATGAACAGAAGGATGGACAAGTTTATGAATCATAGCCAACCCTCTGAAAAGAGTTTCATCAAAGCTCTCAAAGAGCTCCATGCAACTTCCTCCAGGAAGCTTTCCTTCATGCATCGCTAGAACATATCACTCCCTCCTGTTGCTCGTGCACCATATTCGATATGCCTGATATTAGAAGTAGTAGGATATGTAAAGTGACAGAGAAGATTTTTTTACTTGCAGAATTCCCCTTGGTGGAACACTGAGCTAAATAATTTGGTAAGCTGTTTGGTATGAGGTAAGGGAAAAGATCTCAAAGTGTGTGCTTGAGTAGCACTAGATAGTTTCTACTCTAACTTCTAAGCTGGGTGGGTCCAAATTTGCAAAAAGGAGAGTAAGAAATACTTTGATATAGGGGAGCTGGGGGAGAACTGCATTGCTCTGCTGAATGGAGAGGGAAAGAACTGTACTTCTGAGGAGGGGGGTGGGGCAGATCTGGGACAGAGAGGAATGGAGATAATGAAGCTGGGGACTGTTCCAAAGAAGGGGAGGGGAGGAAAAGAAATACTCCAGCTAGTGGGGTACTGAGGAGAGACTTAGAACAGAAACATTTGATGGGTTGTTTATGCTGATGGCTGTGAGGGGTTCCAGGCACCTCTCTCTGTTTTCCCTACAAAGTTGCAGTAAGTCCTCAGGGCTCAGAAACATGTTTGTCTTAGTACAGAAACTCTAAAGAGGGATGATTTCTGCATGCAAGTTGAAACAGGCAAAAAACAGAGAAAACACATACAGACACAATCCAAGTTCGTGCTGACTTCTGGGTTCCATTTATCTGCCTGCCTCCTCCAGTGGATGATAAATCTCCTGGGAGGAAGACGCTGTTTTCACTCATTAAAAAAAATTTCACTGTGCCTAATGCAATGCCTGGAACACAGCAGACACCCAGAATCTCTGTAATGAATAAGCGATTTACCTATCATACCTGAAGTGAATTATCTGCAACAAAAAGTATGGCCTGACTTAGCTCCTCAGGCTCAATACATACTGTGATGATTATTACCATTTTTAATAGGTGCATAGATAATAAAGCAAAGAGAGGTAGGCCCTATTGCTGGAGGGGGAGACCCAAGGGATTTTTAATATCTATTTACCTATCTAGCTACTTATTTATTTATAAGTAATTATAGTAAGCCAAGCACTGTCATTTGGTAGTCTCCCCCTACACAGACTCTGGGCTGGCCTTGGGACTAACTATGGCCAATGGGATATTAGCAAACAGTGCATGACACATGCACTGTGGCTCACTCTCTCATGGCTCCTCAGAACCTTGTATCCACCTTCCACCTTGGGAACATGCCTGAGTTAAACTGCTGCACAAGAGACTCAGACTTGGGCCGAGTCACCCTACTGCCCCAGGGGATATCAAACCAACTGCCAGTCATATGAGGGAGGCCACTTGTCTTAGTTTCCTAAGACTGCCATAGCAAATTGCTGCAAAGTGGATGGATTAAAACAACAAGTTTATTATCTCAGAGTTCTGGAGGCCAGAAGTCTGGAATCAAGGTGTGGACAGGGCTGAGCTCTCTCCAATGGCTCTAGGGAAGAATCCTTCTTTGGCCCTTACAGCTTCTGGTGGCCAGCTGTGATGGTTAAGCTTATGCATCCACTTGGCCAGGTTATGTTTTTCAGTTGTTTGGTCAAGCATGGCCTGATTGTTACCATAAGGATATTTTACGGACTTAAATCTTCAAAAAGATGATTGCATCTATGGCTAATTACATCTACAATCAACCAAGAAGACTACTTCAATGTAAGAGAAGTTTCATCCAATCAGTTGAAGGCCTTAAAAGGAGAAGTGATGATTTCAATAGTCAGAAGAGAGAATTTCTCTGTATGTGTCAGCTTTGAAGCTTTTTCCGAAAATGGTTCCCTCTTAAAGGACTCCAGTAAGCAACCCCACCTTGAATGGGTGGAGATACATCTCCATGGAAACCACCTAATCAAAAAGTCCCTCTTACTTCAGCCAGCCAGCTTCTCCCAGAGAAGTCACTGAGGACCTTCATTGGAGTGCCCAGCTTGCAGCATGCCCTATGGAATTTGGACTTGTGTAATCCACAGTCATGTGAGACAATTCTTAAACAAAATGCTTACAGATATCTCCTGTCATTTCTGTTTCCCAACAAAATCCATCCTCAATCTTCTGTCTTGAAGAGATGAATCCTGTTTCACCAGATGAAACTGCATTGGAATGTCCTGAGGTAGTTGACTTGTGTGCTGGTTTGAAAGGAAGTATGCCCCCTAAGAAAAGCCATGTTTTAATGTAAGTCCCATTTCATAAAGGTAGAATAATCTCTAGTCAATACTGTATGTTTGAAACTGTAATGAGATCATCTCCCTGGGTGATGTGATTTAGTCAAGAGTGGTTGTTAAATTGGATTCGGTGACGACATGTCTCCACCCATTTGGGTGGGTCTTGATTGGTTTATTGGAGTCCTATAAAAGTGGAAATATTTTGGAGAATAGAGATTCAGAGAGAGTGACACTACGAAGCAGAGAGTCCACCAGCCAGCAACCTTTGGAGATAAAGAAGGAAGAAGCCTCCCAGGGAGCTTCGCAAAACAGGAAGCCAGGAGAAGAAAGCTAGCAGATGACGCCGTATTCGCCATGTGCCCTTCCAGCCAAGAGAGAAGTCCTAACTGTGTTCGCCATGCACCTTCTCACTTGAGAGAGAAACCCTGAACTTCATCGGCCTTCTTGAACCAAGGTATCTTTCCCTGGATGCCTTTGATTGGACATTTCTTTAGACTTGTTTTAACTGGGACATTTTCTCGGCCTTAGAACTGTAAACTAGCAACTCATTAAATTCCCCCTTTTAAAAGCCATTCCATTTCTGGTATATTGCATTCCGGCAGCTATCAAACTAGAACAACTTGCAAGACACTTCTAATTCTTCTCATGACCCACTTCTATCATCCTTCTTTTCTTCCAGGCTTATAACTAGACTGAAGTCCCAACAATCACCAAAGTCTGCCCCATAAAGTGCTACACTTCAAAAGAAATGCATGATTTTTCCAATTTATATGGATAGAAATCAGGGGAATAGATGTGGGGAAGACTATTAAGGTATCCACCAGATATAATGGTGGAAGGAATATAAAGTTGGATCAGGCTGAATTTGTTGATATGGGCCCATGAAGCAGAGATTCTGGATTCAGTGTTGTAGCTTGAGGAGTTAGAAAGGGTTCTAATGGTTTGTTTGGCTGAAACATAGACCAAAATGTGGCTGTGCCAGTTTGAAACTGTTGTTTCAAGGCCACATTTGTTAATCCTGATTCAATATTGCTGGGTGGGATCTTTTTGATTAAGTTGTTTGCATGGAGATATGACCCACCCAGTGGTGGGTGGGACCTTTTGATTAGGTGGTTTCTATGGAGATGTATCTCCACCCATCAAAATGGGGTTGCTTACTGGAGTCCTTTAAGAGGGAACCATTTTGGGAAAAAGCTTCAAAGCTGACACATACAGAGACATTTGGAGATGCAGAAAGGAAACACCCCTGGGAAAACCATTGGAAACAAGAAGCTGGGAGAGAAAGCTAGCAGATGTTGCCATGTGCCTTCCAGCTGACAGAAAAACCCTGAACATCACTGGCCCTTTCTTGAGTCAAGGTATCTTTATCTGGATGCCTTGGTTTGGACATTTTTATGGCCTTAGAACTGTAAACATGTAACTGAATAAATTCTCTTTATAAAACTCAACCCCCCCCCACAAAAAAAGCCAACCCATTTTTGGCATATTGCATTTCTGATAGTATTAACAAACTAAAACAGTGGCCTACATTGCTTGAGGTAGAAATGGTAGGCAGTTAATATTGTATGGTATAATATATTATGGTATAATATAGATGAGGGGATCCAAAAACTTAGAGAGATTGGAATGTGTTCTAGTTTGCTAGCTGCCAGAATGCAACACACCAGAGACAGATTGGCTTTTAATAAAAGGGGATTTATTTTGTTAGTTCTTCAGAGGAAAGGCAGCTAACTTTCCACTGAGGTTCTTTCTTACATGGGAAGGCACAGGATGGTCTCTGCTGGCCTTCTCTCCAGGCCCCTGGGTTCCAACAACTTTCCCTGGGGTGATTCTTTCTGCATCTCCACAGGCCTGGGCTGAGCTGCGAGTGCTGAGATGAGGAATGCTGAGCTGCTTAGGCTGTGCTATGTTGTGCTCTCTCATTTAAGCACCAGCCAATTAAATCAAACATCATTCATTGCAGCAGGCATGCCTCTTAGCTGACTGCAGATGTAATGAGCAACAGATGAGGTTCATGTACCATTGGCTCATGTCCACAGCAACAGAACTAGGTGCCTTCACCCAGCCAAGTTGACAACTGAATCTAACTACCACAGAATGTTACAGTGGATTCATCATTCAAGACTTGCTTACCCACCAGGAATGTCCAGAGGACCCACCTTTGACCAGGACTGTGAGGAATTTATGAGACTAACTCCATCATCCCTGAAGAGCTCTGTGGTCATGCCTCTCTGTAGATCAGATATTACTGTGGGAACTGCTGTCACTGAACTTGGGTCTTTAAACACAATGCAGATGATGGATCCTGGGTTAGCAGAAGCAAAGTGGCAGCACTTAATAATGAAAGACAAAGTGGGCATGATGTGCCAGTTTGAAACTGTTGTGTACCCCAGAAAAGCCGTGCTCTTCAATCCTCATTCAGTATTATTGGGTGGCGTCTTTTAGATTGTTTCCATGGAGATGTGATCCACCCAATTGTGGGTGGTACACCTTGATTAGGTGGTTTGATTAGATTTCCATGGAGATGTATCTTCACCTATTCAAGGTGGGTTTGCTTATTGGAACCCTTTAATAGAGAACTATTTTGGGAAGAGTTTTAGAGTCAACACAGCCCACACCTTTGGTGTTGCAGAAAGAAAGCACCACTGAGGAAGCCTTATGAAATGAGAGAAAGCTAGCAGATGTCACCATGTGCCCTCCCAGCTGAAAGAGAAACCCTGAAGTTCATTGGCTCTTTCTTTGGAGTTAAGGTATCTTTCTCTGGATGTCTTAATTTGGACATTTTCACAGCCTTAGAACTGTAAACTTGCAACTTAACAAGTTTCCTGTTTAAAAGCTGTTCCGTTTCTGTTATATTGTATTCCAATAGCTTACAAACAAAAATATATGACTACCATAATGGACAGCAGACTCAAAGCAATAATCAGAATAGTCTGATTTCAGAGATGTATGGCATTGGTTAGTAGAACATGGGGTACCTAGAAGTGAAATAGATGGGCAGTCTACTAAATTCCTACTTAATCTGTATGAACATGAGAGTTCTAGGTCAGGTGAACAAAAGACTAACTTGAATTACAAAAACAGAGAGTTAAGGCCCCTTAATCAATTCCCAGACTCATACTTGGAACAGTTTACAGACCCAGAGCCCCTTGAATGTAGGGAAGGCCAGATCCCCTCAGGGAAGGACCTGGCTACCCTGCCAAAACTTTATATTGTTAATCTTCCTCCCAGCCTTCCCCTAAAGATATTTACAGCCTTTTACCAGTGTAACTGTGTATTGAGGAAAAGGAAATGATCAGACACTTAGGGAATTATTAGACACTGATTCAGAAGTGACATTAATTCCAGGAGACCCAAAATGTTTCTGTGGTCTGCCATTCTGAGTAGGGGCTTATGGAGGTCAGATGTTCAATGGAATTTTAGCTCAGGTCCATCTCACAGAGGATCCAGTGGGTCCCAGGACCCATTCTGTGGTTCTTTCCCAGCTCCAGAATGCATAATTGGAATAGGAATTATCAGTAATTGGTAGAATCCCTCATTGGTGGAATCAGGGCTATTATGGTAAGAAAGAAGTGGAAACTACTAGAACTGCACCAACCTAGTAAAGCAGTAAATCAAGAGCAATACCACATTCCTGGAGAGATTTTAGAGATTAACACCACCAACAACGACTTGAGGGATGCAGGGTTGGTGATTCCTACCACATCACCATTCAACTGTCCTATTTGGCCTGTGCAGAACAGGTGGGTCTTGGAGGATAACAGTGGATTATCATAAACATAATCAGATGGTGACTCAAATTGCAGCTGCTGTTCCAGATGTGGTATCAATACTTGAGCAAATCAAAACACCCCTTGGTACAAGTATGTAGCTATTGTTATGGAAAATGCTTTCATTTTTTCAATCGCTCCCAGTAAAGTCCACCAGAAACAGTTTACTTTCAGATAGCAATGCCAGCAATACCTCTTCACTGTCTTTCCTTAAGGAAATAGTCATAATCTATTCTGCAGAGAACTTGATCTTCTTTCCCTTCCATAGACATCATAATGGTCTATTATATTTATGATGCCAGGTTGATTAGGTCTGGTGAGCAAGGTATAGCAACTACTCTAGACTAAGGCTTTTTTGTGTGTCACAGGGTGGGAGATAAAGCCAACAAAAATTCAGGGTCCTTCTTCTTCAATGAAATTTCTCAGTGTCCAGTGGTGTGGGGCATATTGAGGTATTCCTTCTAAGATGAAAGATAAGTTGCTGCATGTGGCTCCTCCTAGACCAAAAAAGGAGCACAATGCCTAGTTGGCCTCTTTGGATTTTGAAGACAACATGGTCCTTATTTGGGTGTGCTACTCTAGCCCATTGACTGAGTGACCTAAAAAGCTGCTGGTTTTGAATGGGGACATGAATAAGAGGATACTCTGAGACAGCTCCAGGCTGCTGTGCAAGCTGTTCTGCTACTTGGACCATATGATACAGCAAATACAATGGTATTGGAAGTGTCAGTGACAAATAGAGAAGCCATCTGGATCCCTTGGCAGGCCCTTTAGGATATTCACAATACAAACACTTAAGATTTGGAAGTAAATTCTTCCCATCCTCTGCAGATAACTACTCTCCTTTTGAGAGACAGCTTTTGGCCTGCTTCTGGGCCTTAGCAGAGACCAAATGCTTAACCATGGGCCACCAAGTTGCCATGAGAACTGAGTTGCTTATCCTGAGCTGGGTGCTGTCTGACCTAACAAGCTATAAAGTTGGCTATGCAGTAGCACACCATCACAAAATGCAAGTGGTATACATGAAGGAGGACTTGAGCAGGTCCTGAAGGCATAAGTAAATTACATGAGGAAGTGGCCCAAATATCCATGGTCCATATTACCTTTTCTTTCCAAACCCAAAACTATAGCCTCTTGGGGAGTTCCTTATAATCAGTTAACTCAGGAAAAGAAAAGTTGAGCCTGGTGTACAGATGGCTGTGCACTATATGCAGGTACCACCCAAAACTGGACTGCTATAGTACTAGAGTCTCTTTCTGGGGCATCTCTGAAGGACAGTGGTGAAGGGAAATACCCCCAGTAGGTGAAAGTTCTGGCAATGTACCTGGAACTTTCACTTACTGCTTGCTTGGAAGGAGAAATGGCCAAATGTTCACTTGTATACTGATTCATAGGCTGTTGCCAATGGTTTGGCAGGATGGTCAGGACTTGGAAGGACAAGATTGGAAAATTGATGACAGAGGTCTTGGGAAGAAGTATGTGGATAGACCTTTGTATGGGCAAAACATGAAAATATTTATGTCCCACGTGAATACTTATCAGAGGGTGACTTCGGCAGAGAAAGATTTTAATAATCAAGTGGATAAGATAACCCATTCTGTGAATACCAGTCAGCATTTTTTCCCTAGCCCCTTCTGTCATTGCCCAATGGGCTCATGAACAAATGGCCATGGTGGTATGGAAGGAGGTTATACATGGGCTCAGCAATATGGGCTTCCATCCACTAAGGCCAACCTAAGTATGGCCTCTGCTGAATGTCCCATATGCCAGCTCAGAGACCCAAACTCAGTCCCTGATATGACACCATTCCCCAAGGTGACCAGCCTGTTATATGGTGGCACGTTGATTATATTGGACCATTTCCATCATGGAAGGGGCAGAGTTTTGTTCTAACTGGAATAAATAAATATTCCAGATATGGTTTGCCTACCAATGCACCTGCCCAAACTACCATCTGTGGACTTACAGGATGCCTTAACCACTGTCGTGGTGTCGCACACAGCATTGCTTATGGTCGAGGAACCCATTTTATAGCAAATGAAGTGCAGTGATGGGCACATGCTCACGGAGTTCACTGATCTTACTATGTTCCCCATCATCCTGAAGCAGCTGGATTGATAGAACAGTGAAATGGCCTTTTGAAGACTCAATTACTGTGCCAACTAGGTGGCAATACCTTTCAGGGCTGAGGCAATGTTCTTCAGGAGGCTTTATATGCTCTAAATCAGCATCCACACTATGGTGCTATTTCTCTCAGAGCCAGGCTACATGGGTCCAGGAATCAAGATGTGGAAATGTGAATGGCACCACTCACTATTACTCCTAATGATCCACTAAGAAAATTTTTCCTTCCTCTCCATGCAACCTTAAGTTTTAGTTCCAAAAGAAGGAGTGCTTCCATCAGGAGACTCAACAGATTCCATTGGACTGGAAGTTAAGATTGCCACCTGGCCACTTCAGGCTATTCATACCTCTTAATCAATAGGCAAAACAGGAAATTACTGGCTGAGGTGATTGATCCTGACAATCCAGGGGAAATAAGATTGCTACTACATGATAGAGGTAAAGAAGAGTTTGCCTGGAATACAGGAGAACCCCTAGGGGTTCTCTAAGGACAACCATGCCCTGGACTTAAAGTCAATGGAAAACTGCAACAACCCAATCCAGGCAGGACTACCAATGGCCCAGAAAGTTCAGGAATGATAGTTTGGGTCACCTTACCAGGCAATAATCATGGCCAGCTGATGTGCTTGCTGAGGATAAAGGGAATATGGAAAGGGCAGTGGAAGAAGGTAGTTACAAATATGAGCTATACCTCATGACCAGTTGAAGAAATGAGGACTGTAACGGCCATGACTATTATTTCCTTATTTTGTTATGAGAATGATTGTATATTATACATAATTGTTTTCAACAATATATACATATTGTTTTCTTCCCTGTCTTATCTTCTTATCATATGACATCAGTTGTATTAGCTTCATGTCATAGTATTTAAGTTATGAGATACCATGATTAAGAGTGAATATTGCCCAAAGTCCTACGCCCTATCCTGGGGACACTTGGTGCATTTCTGGTTGTACACAGGACAACTGAGTATTGTTAGATGAAAATATGACTGTTACTGTTTTTACTCAGAGATTAAGTATGGCTTAAGGAGATGTGCATGAGTGCCAAGTTGACAAGGGGTGGGCTGTGATGGGTTAAGTTCATTGTTTCCACTAGGCCAGGTTATGGTGTCCAGTTGTTTGGTCAAGTAAGCACTGGTCTGATTATTTGGGGTTTTTTAAATTTATTTAATTTTTTTGATGGCCTGATTGTTAATGTGAGGATATTTCATGGTTTTAAATCATCAGTAAGTTGACTGCATTTATTGCTGATTGCACCTACAATCAACTGAGGAGATTGCCTTCAACAATGAAAGAAGTCTCATCTAATCAGTTGATATCTTGGAAAGGAGAAGTGATGATTTTAGCAGTCAGAAGAGAAAATTTCCATTTTTCACTTTAGCTAGCCAGCTTTTCCTGGAGAATTTATCAAAAATCTTCGTCAGAGTTCCCAGTTTGCAGCCTGCCCTATGGAATTTGGACTTGCCCATCCCCACAGTAATGTGAGACAGTTCTTATAAAAATGTCATACTATTTACTCATAAATATTATTCATATTTTATATATATATATCCTGTCAGTTTTGTTTCCCTTGAGAATCCTGACTAGTACACCAGCAATCCTTGACATTTCATGCCTTGTATCTGCATCACTTTAGTCTCTGGCTCCATCTTCACATGGTCTTCTACCCTTCTGTATCTCTGTCTATTTGTCTCTTCTCTTCTTATAAGGACACCAGTCATATTGGATTGAAAGCCCACCCTACTCCACTATGATCTGATATTAACTAATTCCATCTTCAATTACCCTATTTCCAAATACAGTCACATGTTGAGGTGCTGGTAGTTAGAACTTCGACATATCTTTTTGAGGGGCACAGGGCAACCCATAATACCATCCAAGGCCATCCAGCCCCAGCTAAGCCAGTTCAGAACAGAAAAGCTGTCAAGCCATTTCACAGAATTGTGAGAAATAATACATGCTTGCACTTTAAGCCATTAAATTTTGGGGTGGCTTATTACCCAAGAAAATCTGACTAATACACCATTATCCCATTTCATTGGTTAGGTAACTAAAGCTTAAAGAAACTGAGGAAATTGCCTCAAATCACACTATTGGTTAAGTGGCGGAATCGGGATTTGAACCCAGGTCTGTCTTCTGACAGGTCTAACCTCCAGTGTGCTATCCATGTGTTGTACTGCCTCCCTTCATCTCAAGGAGCTTAGTTTCAAGGCCAGGGTAAGAACCTGCTTATAAAACTGGGGGACTCATGATTAGTACAGGCCAAATGGC
Organism: Myrmecophaga tridactyla; assembly: GCA_004026745.1. Classification (NCBI taxonomy): domain Eukaryota; kingdom Metazoa; phylum Chordata; class Mammalia; order Pilosa; family Myrmecophagidae; genus Myrmecophaga; species Myrmecophaga tridactyla. The sequence goes on from PVIY010012086.1 coordinate 34,435, forward strand.
AGGGCTGATGTGATGCTGAATTGTTGGGTACGAGCCTAAGATTCTACTCCCAGTGGTTCTCAAACTTGGCTGCTGTGCTGGTTTGAAATAATGTATGTACCCTAGAAAAGCCATGTTGTAATCCTAATCCCATTTTGTAAAGACAGCTGTTTCTTCTAATCCCTATCCAATATTGTATCTTTGAAACTGTAATTAGATCATCTCCTTGGAGATATGATTTAATCAAGAGTGGTTCTTAAGCTGGATTAGATGGAGGCATGTCTCCACCCATTTTGGTGGGTCTTGATTGGTTTACTGGAGTCCTTGAAAGAGGAAACATTTTTGTGAATGAGAGATTCAGAGAGAGCACAGCAGAATGACATAGCCGCGAGAAGCAGAGTCCACCAGCCAACGACCTTTGGAGATGAAGAAGGCAAGCTCCTCCTGGGGAGCTTCACAAAACAGGAAACCAGGAGAAGAACTAGCAGATGATGCCGTGTTCTCCATGTGCCCTTCCAGATGAAAGAGGAACCCTGACCGTGTTCACCATGTGCCTTTTCAGATAAGAGAGAAACTCTGAACTTCATTGGCCTTCTTGAATAAAGGTGTCATTCCCTGGATGCCTTAGATTGGACATTTCCATAGACTTGTTCTAACTGGGACATCTTCTGGGCCTTAGAACTGTAAACTAGCAACTTAACTTATTAAATTCCCCCTTTTAAAGGCCATTTCGTTTCTGGTAGGTTGCATTCAGGCAGCTAGCAAACTAGAACAGCTGTTCACTAGAATCACTAGAATCATTAAGGGGAGTTATTAAAACTCTCATTGCCCAGGCCACACTTCAGACCAAATACATTGGAATCACTTAGGATTAGACACAGGTATCATTGTTTTTTACACTCCTCAGTTAATACTAATGAGCAATCAATCTTGAGAGTCTTGCCTTAAACTCCCCTAAAAAAAAGGGGTTTGGAGAAATTGATGCTATTTAACCTGGGAAAGGCTTCTGTGGGATGTGACAGCTTATTCCAAGGATGCAAAGAAGGGGCCTTCTGAGGAAGAAGAACCAGGAATAATGGCAAAATTGAGACAACAAATACATACTATGCACCAAGCACTCTACTCAAAACTTGCAGAAGTGAGAGTTATATAGTCATGCAATTTTAACCACTATGCAATCACAAGCACTCTATTGGCATGTTCCAGTCAACAGTAGCAGCATGGAAGAGGTGGAGATCAGTTTTTCCAGGTGGGTCCCAGAAAAGGAGACACTGGAGCTGAATCTTGAAGAAGTGGGAGAAGATCTATGTTGCCCATGGATGGACTGTGTAAGAATTAATCTTACTCAAGGATAAGTCTGCCCTTCACCTTCAGCTACTGAGAGGCAATCTCTTGATCCTTGGAATGCCCTGCCTGATAGTTGTGTCTTTGTTTGCCTGACAAAGACAGGCAAACAATATGACTTATGATGGGGGCTTTGGGATATGCTGTAGACATTCTGACCTTCAGAACTTGAGACTGAAAATATTAGCCTGTACTTCCTGGAGAGGTGGAGACTCAAGGTTGGCCTCTTGGGCAGTATGTGATTGAGGCTCAATAAAAACTCTGGACACTAAAGGATCAAGTGAGCTTACTGGTTGGCAACACTTTTTGTGTGTTTTCACTCATCGTGACTAGGAGACTCTGCCCCCACCCCCACCCCAGGCACCCCTTCTATGCATCACTTCTTTTTGCCAGTTCTAATCTGTATTCTTTCACTATATTAAAAGTGTGATCATAAGTACAGCACCTTCCTGAGTTCTGTGAGTTGTTCTAGTGATCAATCCAACCTGAGAATGGTTCTGGGGAGACCTGAGTTTGTAGCTGGCTGGTATAAAGTGAGGGCGATCCTGGGACCCTTTGGACACATGGCTGGTGTCTGAAGTGAGAGTGATCTTCCAGGGACTGTTCCCTGTGACTTTGCCATTTGGCAAATTCTTTGCACTTGGGCACTTTCAGGAGGGGACAACATGGAAAGTCTGGTCAACCACTGGCTGAGAGGCCTCAGGAGGATTCAACAATGAAAGGACAAGGGAAGAATGGGTGGACGGGAAGCAATAACTCCAAAGATCCCTATCAAGCTTTGATATCATGCATCTCTCAAGAGATTGGGCACCTTAGTTTGGGGCAGGGTGGGGCCTACTAGTGGGGGTTAGGTGGCCCACATGTGAGGACAAGGGTCTGTGAATTGAAAGTGGAGCTGATCTTTAAAACAAGGTGCTATTTTGGACATCTGCTTCTAGGAATTCCAAGTCCTGATCCCATAGTAATATCTGCTGAGCCTTCTAGGCCTTCTCTTCTCAAAGCATGGTCCTAGACCAGCATCAACATCGGCATCACCTGCAGGCTTCCTAGAAATGCTGAATCTCTGGATCCACCTGAATTTACTGAAACTGAATCTGCATTTCAACAACATCCTGAGATAATTCATAGGCAAATTAAGGCAAGAAAGCACTGCTCTGGCACTCTCTAACCCTCGGTGTGCTGAATATATGCAAATGCTCCAGAACCCAGAGCACCCCTCTAACCCTGTGTGCTGAATATATGCACATGCTCCAGAACCCAGAGCATCCCTTGCAGAAGCTGCCATGCCACAGCTGGGGCATGTTAGAAGGCACAAAAATGTATGGAACAGGGCTCAAGGTCAATGGCAGGGTCACCTGGAGGTTCAGGAACTCCTTTGAAGTCAAGGGTGCTTTGAGGCCAAGGGCAGATTTCTCTGACCTCTACTCTGCTCATTCCTTGGACCCCTTTACTGAATTAAGTCTGCAATTCATGAAATATTTATGGCTCTGCCTTCAGCCACATTTTCCTATCCCTTATTCGTGAAATACAAGGATTTATGGATTTAAAGGACAAAGCTGTGGTTGACAGAGTCTTGCTCTATCAGACCTCAAGGTAGCCAAAAGAGTCCTAGGAGGCCCATGTCCACCAGTCCAGAAGCCCCCTGGGTGTTTAGCCACAGGCCAATCTCAGTGCCAGGCCAGTCTGCAGTCCCTGGATACACACGAATCCTCCTGCCTGCTAATGTCTTCTCCCCTTCTCAATTTCTCTTTGCTTCAGAATCCCCAGCAAGCTGCATTCCTGACCGGATATGTCAGACCGACCTCATGTGAACTTCCAGCACTGAATGGCATCTGAGGTTGGAAGGAATAGCTGGAAGTCTGCCCTCACCTTCCGGCTTAGAACTGGGTTGAGTGCAGCCCCTTTGCTCACTTACAAAGGCCACCCACTTGGCTCGGAATGCACTTTGGCAAGCCTTGCTCCTGGCAGGCTGGAGCCACGAGAACCCTGTCATTTCTGAGCGCGTGTCAGGGAGTGTGGAGGGAGGGTGCCAGTGCAGCCACAGAGGAAGTCAAAAGTGGGGAGGTGGCCCTACTTGAGGGACCCAAACCACGGTGGGCCCGAGGGGTTGAAAGTCAGACTTTGTGGCCCCAAGATTATCCTTTAGAGACACCAGGAAGTGTCAATTCTGAAGATCATGAGAAAGAACATAGGGCCAATGACCACCTCCAAAGTCAATCTCAAGTGTTTGGCTCAGTGGCATGAGCTGGACAATCAAGTATTGCCTCTTCCAGGAAGTCCTCCCTGGTTCCCCTAGCAGGTTCTCTGCTGCAGATTGCTGTTGAGGCTCCCATGCTAGGAAGAGGTGATTTTCTACTAAATTCTTTCTACCATTACATTTATCTCACAAAGTCTTATTGAAGATTAGGGCAACAGAAATACAAACCAGAGAGGGCTTTACAATTACTGCTAAAGCTGAGTCCCCACCTCCCTAGCAGAACTCTCTTGATATGGGACTATGGAACTCCTGCCCCCAAAATGGTACTGTGATGCCTCCCTTAGAATGGCATGTTCAGGCATCTTCTTTCCTTACAGTACAAGTCCAACCAACCTTTGGGCCCATAAAAGGGGAGGGGAGCTTTTCTCCACCCAGGCTAAGACCCTGTCGTTTTCCTGGCCCAAAATGATTGTAAGGGGGCTATCCACTGCCTGCAGGAAAAAACCCATCCACCTGTTGGACCGTGGTTTTGTCTCCCTGACTCATCCAAGACCCAGCCTGTGTCTTTCTAGAGCCTGGGTTTTTCAGTCTTAAATGACACCATATGATGGCCACATCATTCTGACCCAGGCCAGGCCTTGGCCATGGTGTTTCCTCTAGCATTAGGAGCAGAAAACTTCAAGCCCTTTGGTCCTTCTGCCCTCCCAATGTCTTGCACGCAAAGGTCAGGCAAGGAACAGCCATCTCCCAAACACAAACTGTAAATTTCATTTGGGACACTGCATTGCAAACATGGATTGAGGAAGGGATAGGTTCTCTAGCTCTGCAAAGAAGGTGATGGGAGCACTTCCAATTTGTATCATAAATAAAATACTTAACTTCTCAGTCTGCAGTTGAGTTACTTCATGCTGTTGGGGCGTTCCTAACAGTGATGGGTAAGTGCTTATATTATGACCAAGTGCTCTCTCTTAAAAGTAGAGTGTGCAGCTATATCCTACAACCTCCAACAATGTGACAGATTTCCCAGCTTTGATAATTCAACATCTACTAGCACTCATTGCAAATACGTATCCTGTGCCCAACACATTGCTTTATAGACAAGACCTGGTTTAATTTCCACAGCAATCCTGGGAAGTGGCTTTAGTTTTTATTATTCCTGCTTAACAAATGAGGAAAATGAGGTTCAGAGAGATTAAATATATTGTCCAAAGTCCCACAATCAGTGGCTGAGCCAGGATTCAGGCCCTTATCAAACTACTCAAATGTTCTTAATCATCATGCTATATAAACTCCAAAACGAAACAACAGCATCAAGTGCAGAACCATATGCCCTGGAAATGCCAGGCCCATATAAATTCAAAATAGTCCATGCTTGGTTCTCATATAAACACTTGAACTTGTCAGATATGTGTCTTGATTTGGGATTTGAAAATAAAGTCACTCTTAATCTGTGTTTTCCAAGCTTTACTCAACATAAGCATTATACCAAGGTGCTTCAGATCCTAGCACCCTACCCTAAACTACTAAACCAGAATTTCCAGGAGAAGAGGAGCCAGGGAATCTGCATTTTTTAAAACAAATTCCCAAAGGTGATGCTTATGACCAAGGAAGTATGAGAGACTATTTCCCAGCTATATGCCCAGCTCTGAGATAAACAGCCCTTGCCTTCAAGAAATATGTATTCCAGTTAGGAGGCAAGATGGATTCATATCCCACAATGTACACAAATAGATGATAAGCTGTGTAGAACTGTTTATAGAACATTGCTATTTTGTAAAGGGATAAAGTGTGGACTAGAAAAATCTGGGGAGGCTGTAAGGAAGAAGTACGACTTAAAATGAGCTTTGTAGGATTTGGAGGGGCTGAGGAGAAATAAAGAAGGATAGTCTGGACAGGAGATGCATCAAGAATAAAGGTCTTGAGGGGAGAATGGGCTTGGTATTTTTATGTGGCAGGGATCAGGCCCACCTAACCAGTCTGGGGGGTAGGGTAGAGAGAGAGAATATGCAATAAGGAAGTTAGCTAAGCAAGCACTAACGAGCCATTGTGGGCTCTGGAGTGAGTGTTGACATTATAAAAGATGTGATTAAGTCAAGTGGAGACTGAGACAGGTGTCAGGAGAATCAGCCCAACCTCTGCTCCCCAGCCCCTTAAACTACGATTGCAGACCAGCAGCAACAAAGCCATCTCAAGAGTGGAGACTGCACCAGAGAACACCCAGTGGTGCCTTAGACCTGGAGTCCTTCTGTGGCTGTAAGAGAAGAGTCCTTTCCCAGCAGGGCTCTGGAACCTACTCAGGCTCTCTCCAAGGAAGGTGTCAAGCTGAAAAGGAGGCATTCAAGGAATGGGGTAGTGAGCTTGTGCTCATCTGCTTCCCTCAGATGGAAAGGGAGGGTGGGAAGAAGGCAGTGTTGACATATATGTTTGAAAGAGGGAAAGGCTGCAGATGAAGCCAGCAAACAGTGGAAATTCTGTGTAAACTACCTTAAGTAATTTGATACGCCTCTAAATTATTTTGGTACCAAAGAATGATCCACCATATGGAGAGAAGAAAAGGTGCCAAAAAGAAGGGTTTATATTGAAAGAAACCAAGAGCCTATCCTGATCGCCTTGACATGGATCAGTGATGAGGCAAATCTTTCTGTAGAAAAAGTGGAGCATTCCAAGGAACCAGTTTCACTGAGTTTCAATGATATTGTAAGCCAAATGAGCGGTCCTAAAAGTAAGAGGTTGGATTGGTCAAGACTGTTGGTTGAAATGACGAGGAACCCGAAATCAAAGCAGTTCAAGCAAAAGCGCAGACGGATTGGCTCAAGCACCAGGGTTGATTGGCTTCAGGCACAGATAAAATCAGAGCACTCCTGAGATCTCATCAGGACTCTCTCTGATCATCGTCTCTGCTTTCTTCTCAGTGGCCTCATTCTCTGGCTCTATTTTCCCATTTTGTAGAAAAGATAACCCCCATCAGCTCCATCCTCATCAGCTCAAGCCATAGTCCTTCAGAAGGAGAGAGAACTTCCCTTTCCCAATGCTCATTTTGGTCTTTTGCCCACTTGCAGATGGGTCACTGTGTCCAGGTAGTTGGCATACTCTGTTTGGCCAGCTTGTGTTTTACATTTGCCCATGTGGTTGGGAAGGCAGAGCTTTTGACTGACAGCTGGTCAGAATCTTAAAGTGTTAGGCAGAAGGGAAGTTACCAAAAGGGAAAAATACAGGGGGGGGAGAAAAAACAGAATCAAATATGCATGACAGTGCTACAGGATTTCCAAGGCTAGAGACAGATGGCTTCAGACCAGGAGAATCAATGAAGAGGGACATGGACTGACCCTTAAAGGATAAATAGATCACAGACATAGAGAAAAGATGACAATGAGGCCCTTAAGTTAGGGGCATGGTGGGGACAAGGGTCTAGAAGGAGTCCCTTCTCCTAAAAGATTTCCAACAGCCTATGTTCAAATGTTAATTTGCTCTCATTCTCTTTTCTGTGCCCATCTCATGGTAATGTTGATGCTAAAGAGAGCAGGTTTGGGGTTTCTGTCAGCACTTATAAGCAGAATTAGTTTATTCTCTGACATTGTAAAATTAAAGATCATTAATTCCTCCCCCTCACCCAGGATCAGTGGCTGGGCAGAGGGGGAGACCTTCCTTCCCTCATTTCCCTTGCTTACCAGGGTCTATGTTGCTGGAAACCACTGACTTTGGTGGAGGGAACCAAGCTCATTGCAAGTACAGTTTAGAGCACTGGAATTAGTGCCCAAGGGTCTGGAATCAAGCCTTGGATGACAAACACATTTGTCCTTCAGCCCCCATCAACTTCAGTCAACAGCTACTTCCCTCATTTACTTCTCGCTAGGCTGGGACTGGGTGAAGGGTCTCTGTCCTGAGGTGTGGGATTCAGGGTGGCTTGAGAAGAAGAGAGGAAGCTCCAGGCTTACTGGCTCTGGGTTGCATGCATTCATTCATTGATCAATTATTGGGGCTCCACATGTGTAAGGCTAAGACCAGGAGCCCCAACGACAATTAGACATGGTCCCTGCTCTTAATAAGACTATTGTTTCTTGGGGAGACAGACATGTGTAATAGATTAAAAAAAAAAAAAAAAAGTCTGCTGCTACCCAACATCTATCTCAGCTGTTTTGAGAGGATTGCACTTTTCTTGACTTAACCATGTGTTTTAGTGCAGATTGTTAATTGCAAAGCTCATCTCTCTACCACCAGAACAGCTGGCTCCGGAATGGGCGTATGAAGCAACCCAGTAAAAAAACTTTTGGGGATTTTTCCACCTAGAGCTTATAGGCACCATGCTCTTTTCACTTTGTTTTCCATGATGATCTAAGGTTGTGACCCTGTGTTATGAATGGGATTTTTTTTCCCAATTAAAATTTTCAATTGGTAATTGCTATATATAAAAATCCAATCATTTTTAAATGTTGGCATTGCATCCAGCAACCTTGTTAGACTCATTTATTCATTCTAATAATTTGACAGTGAATGTTCTTGGAGTTTTTCTTGGGGGTTGTATGCAGGTAATTTTATTGCCTGCAAATAAAAACACTCTTATCTCTTCCCTTTCAATTATTATACTACTTATTTATCTTTCTAGTCATTGCTTTGGTCAGGAGCTCTAATAAAACATTGACTAGTCGGGTGAGAGTGGCCATTCTTATTTTATTTTTCACTTTAATGCAAATGCTTCTGAAGTTTCAACATAAATACTTTTCAACCATGAAAAAAGGGACAATCTTCAAGATGCATTATGAAGTGAAACCTATATATATATGTATATTCCTTTTAACTATGTTTTATACCTATAGTAGCATACTGTACACATTGTCTTGCACCTTACTAATTATAACAGGAAAATTAGCCACTTCCAGGGAAGGGAATTGGATGGCTGAAGGATATTAACCTCTGAGTTTCACTTTAACCATGCACTTACATTTTGATATTGCCTTAGTTTAGTTTCTAGGGCTGTCACAATAATGCACCACAAATAGTGTGGCTTAAAGCAACAGAAATTTATTACCTCACAGTTCTGGAAGCTAGAAGTCTACAATTAAGGTATGAAGAAGGGCTGTGCACCCTCAAAGTTTGTAGGGAAGAATCTGTTCGATGCTTTCTCTTTGCTTCTGAGAGATCCCAGCAATTCTTTGAGTTCCTTGGCTTGTGGCATAACTTGACCTCTGCCTCTACTGTCACAAGCCATCCTCTCTGTGTCTTTCTGTTTATGTCCAATTCACCCTTTCTTATAAAGACATCAGTTGTATTGGATTAGAGACCACCCTAATCCAGTTTGGACTCATCTTAACTAATAACATCTTCAAACACCCATTTCCAAATAAGGTTGCACTGGACATTAGGACCGGAAGCATCTTTTTGGAGGGATGTAATAGTTAAGTTCATGTGCTCCACCTGGCCAGGTTATAGTGTCAAGAATGTACTGGCCGGGCGGGCCACAGTGGCTCAGCAGGCAAGAATGCTTGCCTGCTATGCTAGAGGACCCGGGTTCGATTCCCGGTGCCTGCCCACGTAAAAAAAAAAAAAAAAAAGAATGTACTGGCCGATTGTTACTGTAAGGATATTTCAAGAATTTAAATGATCAGTAAGTTGATTGTATCTGTGGCTGATGATATCAACAATCAGCTGAGGATATTGCCTTCAAGAACGAAAGAAATCTCATCCAGACTTCATCGTTCAGTTGAAGGCTTTAAAAGGAGAAGCAATGATTTCAGTAGTCCGAAGGAAGAATTTCCATCTCTACTTCAACCAGCAGGCTTCTCCTTAAGAAAATCAGCTTCTCTTTAAGAAAATCATCAAAAACCTTCATCAAAGTTCCCAGCTTGCTGCCTGCCCTAACGAAATTTGGGCTTGCCCAACCCCATAGTTGATTGATCTAATTCCTATAATAAGTCTAATAATATTTATATCATATAAATATATATCCTATTTGTTCTGTTTCCCTGGAGAACCCTGACTAATACAGGGGACATGATTCAACCCACAACAGTTATGTAATATTTTTAATGCTTTTCAGTTCAAAATATTTTGTATCATCTATTATGCTTTCCTTTTTAGCCCATTTGTCTCATAGAGTGCTTTTTTATTATTATTTTTTTTAAATGGGCAGGCTCCAACCTGGGTCTCCGGTATGACAGGCAAGAATTCTGCCACTGAGCCCCTAGTTCACCGCCTATCTCATAGAGTGCATTTTTATTTCTAAACTCTAGAAAGTTTGACATTCAATTTAATTCCATTGTGCTGCATGTATTTGAAAATAATATATATTTTCTATTTATTGGATATAAGTTTTTATTTAGATTTAAAAGTGTTAATATTTTTGTTTAAATTTAATTCACAAATATTATATTGTCAGTTTCATATGAATTTTCTTGAGATGGGTTACAATTTTCCTCTATGGTGATAGATTTATCGGTTTTTCCTGGTAATTTGATCAGTTTTGCTTATTATAATTTTGAGGTTATATTAGTAAAGGTCTGTGAGTTTCTGATTGTTCTTTTTAATATTATTTACCATTTGTCTTTATCATTAATAATTTTTTTGCCTAAAATTTTATTTTGTCTGATATAAGTATTATAAGCTCACCTTTCTTGTTATTAGTGTTTGCATGGTGTATTTTTTTCTCTACCTTTATTACAGTCTGTGCAGCTTGGTTAATATGGTAGAGAATTTCTAAAAATTTGATATAATAATCTCTGCCTTTTCACCAGTGAATTTATTCCATTTATATTTATCATGATTACTGAAATATTTGAAGTCATTTCTACCATTTTATTCTGTACCTTCCACTTGCATTTTTTCTTTTCTTTTTTTCCCTGTCCCATTCATTCAACTACATTGATAAAATTTTCCATATTCCCTCTTCTCCCTCTCTGTTGGTTTAGAAGCTACAGGTTGTATTTCTATTCTTTTATTCCTACCATTAATTTAATTATAATTTTACAAGTGATTTAAAGTTATTCAATATTTCTATCCTCCTTTAAAACCTGAAAAGAAACAAATTAACTATCATTTGCTACTCATTCTGTTATTGTTGCCTAAATTTTTGCTTTATCTACTCCTTAAAAATTAAATTTTATACATTTCATAGTTAAATTTACCAACTCACATAAGCCATTTCTGTACTTATTTTTTCTTGACTTTCATGTCTTCCCTTTGAGCTTATATTTTTTATTAATAATTATCTTGAATGTCTATGAGTGATATATGTTTTTAATCTTTGTATGCTGAAATATTTCTTAAGATTGATCTCACAATTTTATGATAGCTTAGCTAGAGATAAAATTCTATGTTGTCAGTAATTTTTTTTATTACCTTATAGATATTTCTCTACAGTGAAAAAGTGATGATAAGTATGGAAATTTGGAACTAGATTAACTTATTTTTTAAACATTTTTATTGTGAAATATATACACAAAAGAGCATTAAATTTCAAAGTACATTAAACAAGTAGTTATAGAATAGATTTCAGGGTTTGGTATGAGTTACTGTTCCACAATTTTGGGTTTTTCCTTCTAGCTGCTCCAAGAAATAGCAATATAATGATTCAGGAGTCATACTCATTTTTTAAATCCCTATCTTCTCATAATGTTATAAGTCCTCCTTCTCCTTTGATCCTTCTCTCACTCTTTAGGGATATTTGGGCTCCACCCATTCTAACTTTTTCATGTTGGAAAGGGGTATTCATAACATAGATAGGGGGATGGGACCAGGTGATATTCTTGGAAAGCCTGGCCCCTCTGGGTTTCAGGACTTATCTGACCTAGGAACTCATATGGAAGTTGTAGGTTTCTGGAAAGTAGTCTTAGTATGTAAAACTTTTGTAGAATCTCAGATAAAGCCCTAGGTGTTCTTCAGGGTTAACAAGAATGGTTTAGGTTGGGGTTTGGCAGACCATAATGATTAACAATATCTAGCTGAGGCTAGCATAAGAATAATCTCCAGAATATCCTCTGAATAGTCTATATTCTGTTTGAGCTCTCTTAGCCACTGATATCATAGTTTGTTACTTTTTTTTTTGTCCCCTTTTCGTCAGGAAGGCATTGACGATCCCACAGTGCCAGGGTCAGACTCACCCCGGAAGTCATATCTCATGTTGCTAAGGAGACTTTCACTTTCCCTGGACATCATGCCCCATGAGGTGGGAAACAGTAATGATTTTACTTGAGGAGTTGCACTTAGAGAGAGAGAGAGAGAATGGCTACATCTGAGCCACAAAAGAGGTCCTCTGGAAGTAACTCTTAGGCTTAACAATAGGTAGGCTTAGCTTCTCCACTTCATAAATAAACTTCACATGAGAAAGCCTCAAGATTAAGGGCTTGGTATGAGAGTCAGCATACTCCATACAGGAACTGTTTTAAAAGTTGAAAAAGTGATCAGACATCAAGTAAAGATATGAATGAAGCTGATCTGGGTAGGACTAAAGTATATCAGAAGACTGAGTAAAGGATGATATCATCCATATCTCAAACTTCAACTTCTGTGTGAGACTAAATGGAGAGATGTTTATTTTGTGGAAGCTTTATATTTTGGGTAGTGCATTTTCTAATTTAACTTGAAGGTCAGTTTAGCTGAACACCATAACTATAGGATATCTTGAAGAGGACATGAGATTTTGTTGGCTTGTCCAGGTTAGTGTAACGCCTTTATAAGTCCCAGAGTGATTTGGACAGTGGATCCCCCCTAGGGGTATGGGGAAAGGGGGGGGAAAGATTCAACTTCCCCATTTGGAGAATTTCTGATACTCTCACAAACAGTGGGGACAACCAAATCAATAGGTTAAGCCCCCAAGCTTGGGTTCACCCTATGAAACTTATTCCTATAAAGGATAGGTTAGGCTTACTTAAAAATAGTCCTAAGAGTCACCCCACAAAGAACCTCTTTTGTTGCTCAATATGTGGCCTCTCTCTCTCAGCCAACACAGTAAATGAATCCACTGCCCTCCTTCCTGCATGGGACATGACTCCCGGGGATGTAAATCTCCCTGGCAACATGGGACAGAAATTCAGGGATGAACTGGGACCCAGCATCAAGGGATTGAGAAATTGACCAAAAGGGGAAGAGCAAAATAAGAAAAACAAAGTGTCAGTGGCTGAGAGATTTCAAACAGAGTCAAGAGATTATCCTGGAGGTTATTCTTACACGTTATATAGATGTCTCTTTTCAATTTATGGTGTATTTGAGTGGCTAAAGGCAAGTGTCTGAAACAGTAGATCTGTGTTCCAGTAGCCTTGTTTCTTCAAGATGATTGGATAGAGATATAACATTTACTATGTGACTATGTGATTGTGAAAACCTTGTGTCTGATGCTCCCTTTATCTAGGGTATGGACAGATAAGTAAAAAATATGGATAAAAAATAAATAATGGGGGAACAAAGGTTAAAATATATTGGGTAGATGGAAATACTAGTGGTCAATGAGAGGGATGGGTAAGGAGTATGATATATATGAGTTTTTTCTTTTTTCTTTTTATTTCTTTTTCTGGAGTGACACAAATGCTCTAAAAAATTAACACAGTGATGAATATACAACTACATGATGATATTGTGATCCATTGATTGCACACCATATATGGAATGTTTCAATGTTGAGAGTGTTTGTGTTTGTATGTTGTTTTATCAATAAAAACATTTTTAAAAAAAGAAACAATGTAAAAATAAATTATATATTTCAAAAAGGTTGAAAGTTTAAAAAGGCATTAAGGAGTATATTAATGCAATTCTGGCATTATTAGTTTAAACTTAAGGTGTGAAGACAAGGTAACTATTGAGGTATCGAGAGACCACCTATACTCATAGACGATAATTAAAATCACAGGAAGCCCATGGTATAATTAAGCTATTTTATTCAATGCTGCAATATAAATACCAGCTTGTTTCTATGTAATAAAAATAAAGGTATATATAATGTTAATTTGTAGTGCTATAGTAAAAGAAGTAATAATAATAAAAACGACAATAACAGCAAAAAAAAAAGATTAAGGGCTTAGAAAGAGAAATGCCCTGGAGATGGGGTAAAGGACCCATAGAAGCTGAAAAGAGAGCTGCTAAAACCAGAAGCTCCCACAGGGGCATTTTCCTTCTTCATCTCCAACAGTCTTTGGCTACATGGACTCTGTGATTCTCAAGGCTCTGCTGTGGCTCTCTAAAAGGGACACTCTCTAAAATGGTTCTTCTTTTAAAGGATTCCAGTAAACTAATCAAAACCTTCCTGGAATGGGTGAAGTCACCTCTCCCTCTAATGTAAGGTTAATACCCACAATTGGGCAAGTCACCTCTCTGTGGAGATGATCTAATCAAAAGATTCCAACCTACATTATTGAATAAGGATTAAAAGTATCAGCTGCCTCCACATGAAAGATTAGGACCAAAAGATGGTTTTTCTAGGGTTCATAAATCCTTTCAAACCGGTACACCAACCATGCCAATGACATCACAAAACAAGGAGACAACTTCTAGAAACTTATATAAATTCAGTACAGCTTAAATGGACACCATGAAATAGTGCAGCCTGGATGGGTCTTTCTGAAAGAAGGAACTCTGATAAAGCTATCCTGGAAAGTCATGCAGTCCTGAATGTTTTTCCTGTTTAACAATGCCCTGTTATATACAATGCCAGTGCAGTCTGGGATGTATAAACTAAACAACATGCTCTCATTGGAATGAAGGTCAGAAAACCTACCCAAGAAGCATATCAAAATGAACTAAAGATTGAAAGTGTAGTTCCCTCATCCTCTCAGCCAGTTCTGCCATAGAAAGGGATGAATGGCTAGAAGTGATTTCCAGGTCAATAGAAGAATATGCCAAGAATCACATTCTGTCCAAGTAGGAGTCTTGTTAAGGCAGGCTCAGAAAAGAAACAGAAAGTCAGTCCCCTTGGATCAAAGGCACCCATTTGGATTCCTGATACCGAATGACAATGTGTATAATCTACACAAGTGAATTTACTCTGAGCTGGAGATGACACCATTGCTGGGCCTACAGAAAAATTGTATGTCAAGTTTGTTCAATAATTAAGTATGACTTAGATTACCTGAAAAATCAACCGGCAAGAAAATGTGAACATTGTTTTCAAGAACTGCAGAAATTAGATCAACATCACTCCCCTAAGATTGGTTCTCCTGGAATCCACAATCTCCTTCAAGTGCCTCACCATCAGTCTTATGAAGTATTCCACCAGGAAAGAAACACAAAAAAAATCTCAGCTGCTCTCAAAGAGGTATCAGCAAACACAGAGGATTCTTTTATGAGTGGCTACTTGTACAGATGAAAGGGAAATTTAAAAAACTTGGAAACATTTGTGGTTTATCATAAAAAATAAAGTGCTATATTCTTATACTGCAAATGAGGATGTGGCAGTTTTGGAGACTCAAACTTTATTGGGATTCACTGTCACTCAAGATGAGAATTCAGAGTCTAAAGTATTTCAATTAGTGCATAAAAACATGTTATTTTATGTATTCAAAGCAGATGATGCTCACTCAGCTCAAAAATGGGTAGAAGCATTTCAGGAAGGCACAATATTGCAGCAGATTGGTTTCATCTCTTCTGTGAATCCAAAGGGGTGGAATTTCATCAGAATGGAGAAAATACAGTACAAAATATTATAAAAATGAAATATTGCAAAGATATATCCAGTTGGTTTATCAAATATAAGAAATTATTTTGTTAGTATAAGGTAATATTTTTAAATGTTCATATTTTTTCTTCATGTATGTTATTTATTAAAATTTTTATGTGTAAAAATTTAAAAAAAAGACTAAGAGCTTGGCCTATTGACTTGGGAGTTCCTAATTTTTGAGGCAGTACAGGGGTTTCCCAGTAGTAAAGTTTAATCATTCCACATTTTTCCTCCTACCCCTCAAGGGCTTTGCCAATATGTTTTAATTATCTGCTCAACACACTCTGGGATGTATCTGGCATTACATTAAGCTATACAGAATTATAAGCCCTCATTTCCATTCTGGGCTCCATGTTTTTGGGTTGTTCAAATGCTCTATCCAGACTTGAGTATGATTATGTGCTACAGAAAATTTAGGTTTTGGACAAAATAAACTGCTCTTCCATTGGTCTCATAAAGTAGGTGAAGTTCTAAAATACTGTCAATGTCCTCCTTATCCCTATATTCTGACTTACTTTAGTCCTGACCTGATTGGCTTCATTCTTATCTCTAATTAAAGCCTGAGCTCTTTTTCAATTGCTTTAACAGTTTTTGTATGTGTCCCATACTCATTTATTGAAAAGACTGTTCTGTCCAAGTTCAGTGGATTTGGGGACCTCGTCAGAGATCAATTGATCATAGATTTGGTGATCTAACTCCACATTCTCAGTTCAATTCCATTGGTCAATACTTCTATCTTTATGCCAGTACCATGCTGTTTTGCCTACTGTGGCTTTGTAATATGCTTTAAATCAGGAAGTGTTAGTCCTCCGACTTCATTCTTCTTTTACAGGATATTTTTAGCCATTTCAGGTCTCTTTCCCTTCCAAATGAATTTAATAACTAGGTTCTCCAAATCTTGAATGTAGGTTGTTGGAATTTTGATTGGTATTGCATTGAATCTGTAGATCAATTTGGGTAGAATTGACATCTTAACTACATTTAACCTTCCTATCCGTGAGCAGGGAATGTCTTTCTACCTATTTAGACCTTCCTTTATTTCTTTTAGAATGCTTTGTAGTTTTCTGTGTATAGGTCCTTTACATCCCTGGTTAAGTTTATTCCTAGATACTTGATTCTTTTAGTTGCTGTTTTGAATGGGATTTTTTCCTTAATTGTCACCTCAGTTAGGCTTTACTTCTCCCTTTTCAATTTGGATGACTTTGTTTCTTTATCTTGCCTGATTATTTCTTCATCCTGCCTGATTGCTCTGGCTAGAACTTCTAATACAATGTTGACTAATAGTGATGACAGAGGGCATCCTTGTCTCTTTCCCAATCTTAAGGAGAAGGCTTTTGGTCTCTCCCCATTGATTATGACACTGGCTATGAGTTTTTCATATTTTTTATCATATTGAGGATGTTTCCTTTGATTCCTACCTTTTGAAGTGCATTTTTTAAAATCAGAAAAGGAGGCTGAATTTTGTCAAATGCTTTTTCAGCATCAGTCAAGATGATCATGTGATTTTTCCTTTTGATTTGTTAATGTGCTGTATTACATTGATTGATTTTCTTGTGTTGAACCACCCTTGCATTCCTGGTATAAGGCCCACTTGGTCATGGTGTATAATTCTTTTAATGTGCCATTAGATTTTATTTGCTAGTATTTTGTTGAAAATTCTTGCATTTATCTTCATTAGGGAGATTGGTATGTAGTGTTCCTTTCTTGTAGCATCTTTACCCAGTTTTGATATTAGAGTGATGTTAGCCCCATAAAATGAGTTAGGTAGTATTTGTTTTTCCTCAATTTTTGGGAGCATTTGAGCAGGATTGGTGTGCTTTTTGAAATATTTGATAAAACTCCCTTGTGAAGCCACATGGCCCTGAGCTTTTCTTTGTGGAAATATTTTTGATGACTGATTGAATCTCTTTACTTGCGGTTAGTTTGTTGAGATCTTCTGTTTCTTCTCAAGTCAGTGTAGGTTGTTCATCTGTGTGCTGGTTTGAAATGATGTTCGGCCCCTAGAAAAGCCATGTTTTAATCTTAATCCCATTTTGTAAAGGCAGCCATTTTTTCTAATCCCTATTCAATGCTGTATGTTTAAAACTATAATTAAATCATCTCCCTGGAGATGTGATTTTATCAAGAGTGGTTGTTAAACTGGATTAGGTGACGACATGTCCCCACCCATTCAGGTAGGTCTTGATTAGTTTCTGAAGTTCTATAAAAGAGGAAACATTTTGGAGAATGAGAGCGATTCAGAGAGAGCAGAGCAGAATGACATAGGCATGAGAAGCAGAGTCCGCCAGCCAGCTACCTTTGGGGATGAAGAAGGAAAATGTCTCCCAGGGAGCATCATGAAACAGGAAGCCAGGAGGAGAACCTAGCAGATGACGCTGTGTTCACCATGTGCCCTTCCAGATAAGAGAGGAACCTTGTGTTCACCATGTGCCCTTCCAGATGAGAGAGAAACTCTGTGTTTGCCATGTGCCCTTCCACGTGAGAGAGAAACCCTGAACTTTGTCGGCCTTCTTGAATCAAGGTATCTTTCCCTGGATGCCTTAGATTGGACATTTCTATAGACTTGCTTTAACTGGGACATTTTCTCAGCCTTAGAACTGTAAACTAGCAACTTACTAAATTTCCCTCTTTAAAAGCCATTCTGTTTCTGGTATATTGCATTCTGGCAGCTAGCAAACTAGAACAATGTGTTTCTAGGAATTTGTCCCTTTCATCTAAGTTGTCAAGTTTATTGATGTATAGTTGTTCATCGTATCCTCATGTTTTTTTTAAATTTCTTCAGGGCCATGATAACAACACCCCCTCTCATTTCTAATTTTATTTGTAGTCTCTCTTTCATTTTTTATTTTTCAGTCAAGCTAGGCGTCCATTGATTTTATTGATTTACTCAAAGAACCAACTTTTGATTTTATTGATTCTTTCTATTTTTTTGTTGTTGTTGTCCTCCAATTCATTTATTTCTGCTTTAATCTTTGTTTATTTCTCTTTTTCTATTTGTGTTGGCATTAGTTTGTTGTTCTTTCTCTAGTTCCTCTGGGTGAACAGTTACATCCTTGATTTTTATTCTTTCTTCTTTTTTAATATAGGCATTTAGGGCAATAAATTTCCCTCTCAGCACTCCCCTTGCCACATCCTGTAAGTTCTGATATGTTGTATTCTCATTTTCATTCATCTTCAGCTATTTACTGAGTTCTCTAGCAATTTCTTTCTTGACCCACTGATTGTTTAAGAATGTGTTATTTAATCTCCATGTATTTGTGAAAATTCTGATTCTTTGGTGTTTATTGATTTCCATCTTCATCCCATTGTGATCGGAGAAAGTGCTTTGAATAATTTCAATATTTTAAAATTTATAAAGCCCTTTTTGTCTTCCAGCATATGATCTATCCTGGAGAATATTCCATGAGCACTAGAGAATAATGTATATCTTGGTGTTTTAGGGTGTAACGATCTTTATGTATCTATTAGGTCTAACTCATTTATCAAATTGCTGAAGTTCTCTATTTCCTTGTTGATCCTCTGTCTTGTTGTTCAATCTATAGAGTGATATATTGAAGTCTCCCACTATTATTGTCGAAACATCTATTTCTCCCTTCAATTTTGCCAGTGTTTATCCCATGTACTTTGGAGCTTCTTGATTAGCAGCATAAACATTTATGGTTGTTATTTCTTCTTGGAAATTGTCCCTTTTATTAGTACATAGTATCTTTCCTTGTCTCTCATGACATCTTTACATTTAAAGTCTATTCTGTCTGATATTATTATTAGAGCCACTCCTGCTCTCTTTTGATTACAGCTTTCAAGGAACATTTTTTTTTCATCCTTTCACTTTCAATCTATTTGTATCCTTGGGTCTAAGATGAGTCTTTTGTAAGCAGCATATAGATGGATCATATTTCTTACTCCACTCCACCACTCTTTATCTTTTAATTGGTGACTTTAGTCCATTAACATTCAAAAGTACTACTGTAAAGGCATTTCTCTCTCTTTTTAAAATTTTTTATTGTGAAAAATAACATATATACAAAGAAGTAACAAATTTCAAAGTACACCACAACAATTAGTTATAGAAGAGATTTCAGAGTTTGGTATGTGTTACAGTTTTATAACTTTAGGTTTTTCCTTATGGCTTCTCCAAGACACTGGAGACTAAAAGAAATATCAATATAAAGATTCAGGAGTCATACTCATTTCTTAAATTGTATCATCTCTTTTATAACTCCACCTTCTCCTTTGATTTTTTAAATTATTTATCTTTTATTGATATATATTACATATTCACATACCATGTCATCAACCAGACTGTACAATCAAAGGTTCACAATATCATCATGTAGCTGTGCATTCATTATCACAATCAACTTTTTTTCTTTTTTGTGAAAAACAACATATATAGATATATATATATACATATATATATATATATAGCAATAAATTTCAGAGCACATCACAACAATTAGTTGTAGAACATAATTCAGAGTTTGGTAAGGGTCGCTACTCTAAGATACTGGAAACTAACAGAATTATCAATATAATGATTCGGCATTCATATTCTTTTGTTAAACCCTACCTTCTCTGTATAACTCCACCATCACCTCTG
Source organism: Myrmecophaga tridactyla (assembly GCA_004026745.1). NCBI lineage: Eukaryota > Metazoa > Chordata > Mammalia > Pilosa > Myrmecophagidae > Myrmecophaga > Myrmecophaga tridactyla. Next base: position 54,193 of record PVIY010012086.1, read on the forward strand.
ACCTTTTTCCCACTGTTTAGGACTATTTGGGCCATGGCTATTCTAACTTTTTCACATTGGTAGAGTTTATCAATAATATAGGATAGGGGGATGGAACCACCTGATGATCTGGAGATGCTGGCCCCTCTGCATTTCAGGACTTACCTGGTCTGGGACCTATCTGGAGGTTGTAGGTTTCTGGAAAGCCTAGTGCATGTAACCTCTGTAGAATCTTATATAATGCCCTAGATGTTCTTTAGGATTGGCAGGAAGTGTTTTCGTTAGGGATCAGCAAGTTATGACAGGTAGCAATGTCTAACTGAAGCATGCATAAGAGTGACCTCCAGAGTAGCCTCTTGACTCTATTTGAACTGTCTCAGCCATTGATATCTTATTTGTTACACTTCTTTTCCACCTTTTAATCAGGTGGCATTGTTGATCCCATGATGCCAGGGCTGGGCTCATCCCTGGGAGTCATCTCCCACGTGCAAAGGTATTTCTTGAATATACCATCTTATCCTTTGTTTTTTATTTGTCAGATCCATATATTCTTTTCCCTTTTTCTTTTTTTATCCTTTAAGTTACCCTTACTAGTACTTTTCAATTCCGTGCCTTCCTCCAGACCTCCTCCTTCTGTATTTTTTTTTCAGTTGACAGAAATCCTTTTATTATTTTTTGTAAGGCCAGTTTCAATTTTGTGAAAATTTTAATCTCTCACTCATTTTTTGTTTTTTGCATGAGCCACTGTGGCCCACCCCTTTCTCTTTCACTTTTGAGGAACATCTTGGCTGGACACAGAATTCTTGGCTGGAAGTCTTTCTCTTTCAGGATCTTAAATATATCATATCACTGCCTTCTTGCCTCCATTGTGCCTCTTGCGTAATCTGAACTCAGTCTTATGTGATTTCCCTTGTATGTGGTGAATTGTTTTTCTCTTGCTGCTTGCAGAGCTTTCTGCTTCCCTTCAACATTCGACAGACTGATTAGTACATGTCTTGGAGTAGGCCTATTTGGATTTATTCTATTTAGAGATTGTTGGGATTCTTTGATTTGCATATTTATGCCTTTGTGTTTTTATGCCTTTTTCAATAAGGGTAGAGAAGTTTTCCCCCATTATCTCCTTGACTAATCTTCCTAACCATTTTCACTCCTCTTGTCCTTCTTGAGACACTGATGATTCTTATATTTGTGCACTTTGTGTTGTGCATCATTTCTCTGAGATCCAATTCAAAATTTTCTATCTTTTTTTGTTCTTTTGTACAATCGAATTCATTGTCCTATACTCTAGTTTACTTATTCTTTCTTCTACCCCTTCAGATCTTCTGTTGCGTGTCTCTAGTACATTTGTAATTTGGTCTACAGTATCTTTCACCTCTGTGAGAGCGGCTATTTTTCTACTTTTCTTTCAAATCTTTCTTTATGCTCTTCTAATGTCTTCTTGATATCCTTTATGTCATTAGCCAACCCATTGAATTTATTTCAGAGATTTGTATGAACATCTTTGATTAGTTGTTCCAAAGTCTGTGTCTCCTCCAGTGTTTTAATTTGGTCATTTGGCTCGGCCATATCTGCCTGTATCTTCATATACTTTTATGATTTTCTGTTGGCTTCAAGGCATTTGATTATCTTGATAGGATTATTTCAAAAGTTGATTTCCTTTAATCATCTAAGGTCTTGTATTTGCCTGGGTTTCCACTGAAGGTCTCCTTTTGCATTTAGTTCTTTGGTAGTTCCCCACCAAACCAAGACCCAGACCTCAGGCCGGGGATGTAACTCTACTTGAGGATCTGTTTGAAGCTGGACAGACAGGCAGTTTTCCAGACTGCACTTTCCATTTCTTCCCAGCAGATGGCACACCTGGGCCTCATCTTCCCCTCAGGCCACCTCTCCCTGACCGTGGAAGCTGGGTGAACTGGATGGAGACCTGGTGCAATTTCAGCCAGGTTCACTGGTCCCAGTGTGCACTTAAATCTGCTAACCCCAGGGCTGGTGGGTGGGTAGTATGCCCCTCAGTGGAGATTTCCCTTGTGGACCTAATGGGACTGGTGGCCCCCAGGCTTTTGCTTGCAATGACTTTGGGCTGTAGAACTGGGTATTTCAGCTGCCTGTGTCCACAGCCAACCTGGAAATGCCAACTGGTTAGGTGGCATGGTTGCAGGGTGTGATGTGGGGATATGATGTACGAGGAGTGGGTGTGCAGGATGTGGCACAGGAGGTGGTATGGGAAGCTGGGTACAGGGAGAGGGGCATGGGGCACAGGGCAAGGGGAGCATGGGGCAGAGTATTGGATGGGCCACAGAGGTGTGGGGTGCAGTGTGGGGGTATGGGGTGCCGGGGTATGGAGTGCAGGGGCACAACCTGGCAGTGTGCAGTGTGGCATGGGAGGCCTGGGGTTGGGGCATGGCATGGGGTGGGGCACAGGGCAGGATGTGGCATGGAGACACAGAGCAGGTGCAGCACAGGGTGGGGAAATAGGGTGCAGGGGCGTTGGGCTGAGCACAACACAAGTGATCAGGGTTGCGGGTGCATGGGGGTGTGAGGACAGGGGTGTACAGGGTGTGTGATGGGCAGGGTGTGGGCATGTGGGTGCTGGGCACAGGATGCAGAGTGGGGTGTGGGGCACAAGGGAGGTGTCATGCATTGGTGCATGGGTGCTGAGGCACAGGGTGCAACGTGGTTTGCTTCCTCGTCCCCGCCTCTCTGTCCATGCACTCCTGAAGAAAGGATTCCATATGGAAAAGGGTGCAGTAGGCTGTATGCACTAGCTGGATGGTCTTTATGATTAGGGAAAGCTAGTTACTGGCTTCTGGGTTCCCCAAGGGAGCTTTAGGCTGCAGATCTGAGGGGACTGATATCCCAAGCTAGCTGCCAGGGCAGGTACTTTCCTGGGCACAGCCTCTTCTTCCTGGTGGAGTCCCAACAGAGTCCACCCCATTCTCTGCATCTCAATTCTTCAGCTTTTTCATCCAGGACCTCCCTATATAGTGTAGAAGACCCTCTTAGGTCACTTGCACCTTGGAACTGCTGTTTCAGTCATTTTTCTTTCAGTTCTCTAGCTGTTCCTTGGTTCCTTGGAGTAGGGGTGAACTCAGTCTATCCTATTCTGACGTCTTCCCAGAAGTCCACCTAGATCAACTTATTTTGAACCCAACTCCCCGACTTACTGTGTCCTTGGGCAAGTTACTAAACTTCCCTTTGTCTCAGTTTCCTCATCTGTACAATGGGGATAATAAGTGTTTTATCTCATAAACTTACTATGAAGGTTAAATTAGTTAATATAACTAAAATATGTGGTATAGAACCTGGCACATAATACTATTCAATTGTTAGCTGTTACCATTATTACCTCTAACCACTTTTACTGCTATTGAGAAAAAATTACTGTCAGTCTAATTATGGTTCCTTTTTAGGTAATCTACCTTTTCTCTCTGGTTGCCTTTAAATTTTTCCTGATATCTTGGATGTTCTGCAACTTTACTCAGAATGCATTTTCAGTCTGAGGACTCAATCTTTCTATCATTTGGAAAATTCAGAAGCATTGTTTCTTTATTAGCTTCCCTCTATTATCTTTCTCTGTAACTTTTATATGCTGTATATTGGAGCCTTTCAAACTATCCTCCATAATTCTTAGTTTGTTTTTATATACTTTTTATCTTTGTCTCTCTGTGCCATGTTTGGATGAAGTCCCTGATACTATCTTTCAATTCACTAATTATTTTCATAACTGCATCCAGTTTACAGTGTATCCCATCTATTTAATTTTTTTGGTTGTTTTTTTTTTTTTTTTTTCTTTTTTACATGGGCAGGCACCCGGAATCAAACCCAGGTCTCCGGCATGGTAGGCATGGTAGGCATGAACTCTGCCCACTGAGCCACCATGCCCTTCCCTCATCTATTTAATTTTAATTTTAGGAACTGTGTTTTTTATTTCCAAGATTTCTAATTGGTTCTTTTTCCTATCCATCCATCTTTTAAAAATTCATTTCTTCCCATTTTTGTTTTACAATTTCTTCTTCTTATCTATTTCCTACACTTTCTTCCTTAAATATCTCAAACACATTTCTTTTAAATTATTTTTCAGATTGTATTATTGGTTGGTTTCACCTGAAGTGAAAAAGTATCTCTCAGTAGTTAATTTATTGACTAGTATCTCTTAGATATAGATTTCCTTATGGGTTTTTGTTTGTTTCCTTTCGGTTTGCAGGATCATTTAAAGCTTGATCCCTCCCTTGTCTCTTTCCCTCTTTCTTCTATTTTTCTCCCCACTCTTCCCATTTCTTTAGCTAAGGGTTTTGTAATTTCCTCTACCAACCTTACCTCCAATTGAATCTGATATTGGTGATTGTAACTTCTGCTCCTCAGAGATGAAGGTGGAGCAACAAACCCAATCACAGAACCAGCAGGAACTCAGTTCCGTTCCTGCCTGCTCAGCTGCGCTGATCGCTGCGCACCGCAGCCTTACATACGCCATAACCTTGGGTGGTTGCAACCAAGAGCTTTTTATCAACACCCCATCCTAAGAGGAGAACCTATCCTAAGAGGAGAACCCACCAACCTGACTTTCAGCCTTGAGTTTGGACCTGCCTCTCCCTCCCATTCCTGCCTCAGTAAATTCCCTGTTTCTTTGGAGCCTGATTAGTTTAGTTACACACTGGAGCTAAAGGCCTGCCCACTTCTGCCTTCTTCCAGACAGGAGCTAGGAGGCCCAAGGCTTTTGCCTCACTCACCGCTGTGCATTTCTATTGTTTCTGGACTGCAAAGGTGGTTATCTTGTCTGCGAGCTCAGTTATGCCTTTTTAAATTTCAAGTTTTTAATAAGATTTATCTGTTATGTGTTTGTAGTAGTATACCTCAAATATTTATTTACATTAACACCATCTTGACCAGGAGTGCTCTTCCTAATTTTTAAAATAATAATGAACAGTTACAATAAATACATAGATAAAAGGGCCACATCCATTGGCTTTGGTAATATGGACATCATTCATGACCCTGGCCACTACTGTTTCCTTCTGGTAGAGGCTGATGCCGGGTTGCTGTGGGTTGAGGATAAGATAAAAATTGGAGACAGCAAAAGCAGCTATTCTTTCAATGACACTTTCCTGGGAAAGAGAGGAAAGAGGAATGAGATGTATTTGGGTGTGTGTATGTGTGTGTGTGTGTGTGCAAGTGTGTATGTGTGTGATTTTAACAGAGAGACTTGAGCATATTTATAAGCCAAGGATAAAAAGCCAGAATAGGCAGAGCAGTTGGGAGGTGGATACTTTAGTGGTTAAGAGCATAATCTTCTGAGTTAGGCAGACTTGGGTTTGAATCAGAGCTCTGTCACTCATTGTGTAATTTAATCTCCTCATCTGTAGAAAGGGGATAACAATAGGCTTTACCCCATGGGGTTAGATAGAAGATTAAACAAGATATTGTAGATGTGATGAATTTAGCATCAGGACCAGCCCTTAGCAAACAGTCAGAAACTGCTGACCATGGTTATGACTGACAAAGGAGGGAGAATCACAAGCAATACTGGGCCTTCCTGAGGAGCCAGACCCCCAGAGCCTTGGACAGGAATAAGGGCTCCTTAGGCAGGGCTCTGAGATGGAGGTGGGGGGTGGTGGTAGGTAGGGTGGGATGGGAGGTCAGAAGAAATAGGGGACATCTCTGATGGCTAATTCCCTCTGGGAAGGAGGGAATAAAGTCACATCTTGTGGGCCCCAGGGGAGGCAGCTTATAAAGAATTGTGGGAAATCAGGGGGCCTTGAGGCCCTGCAGAGGTCAGGGACCATAATCTGGGATGGGCCCATCCCCAAGACTCAGGAGGTCTGGTGTGAGAACAGCTCTAAATCCAGGGTTGGCCAAGATTGTTAGCAAGGGACAAGCAAGAAGAGCAGAAGCTGGAGCCCAGCCCTGTCAGAGTTGTCAATGTCAATGTCAAAGCTAGAATGAAGATTCCCCCTGAGGGACAGTTATGTTCATCCTTGACATATGCAAGATACTTCTCAAGTATTTCTCTCACACAGAATCTGGGTGAACTGTCAATAGATTTCTTTTATTGGCACACAAGCTGAGATGTGGCGAGTCAGAATAACTGCTCCCAAGATAATACAGCCAAGGAGAACTGAATCATACTAACCCAAAGTGCTTGAGTTGGAAGAGTCCTCGGAAGCAAAAGCCAGGGAGGTCTCACAGGCAAGATCCAAGTCTCTGAATCCCTGGGCCTGTAGACCCAGGAATCAGAGCTCTAGTCCCTGAGTTTGAATTTAGAGGGGGTCATGGGGCCTTATCCAGAGACAACAGGTCAGGAGGTAGGTGAGCAGCATCCCAGCTTCTGTAAGCAGCAGACTGCCCAGAGTGACTCAAGGACATTTGCTGCCCCACCCCTGGCTCCTTTGACCCCTGAAGAAGACCCCATCTAAGAAGCAGTTGTTGGAGATTCCCTGTTCTCTGACTCTGGCCAGCCCCCTTCAACCTTCAAACCTGGGCTCATCACCAGGCCTCACTCCAAGCCTTGGTCCCTGTGATGGTATGAAGCTGTGTGTACCCCAGAAAAGTATGTCCTTAAAGTTAATCCATTTCTGTGGGTGTGAACCCATCGTAAATAGGATCTTTTGGTAAGTAGGATCTTAAAATGAGATCTTCCTCATTCAGAGTAGGTCTTAATCCTCTCACTGGAGTCCTTTAAAAGAGAACGTAATTCAGACAAAGAGAGAAAGCCAGGTGTATTAGTCAGGATTCTCTAGAGAAGCAGAATCAACAGGGAACACTTGCAAATATAAAAGTGTCTCATGTGACTGCGGGAACGCAGAGTCCAAAATCTGCAGGGAAGGCTGTGAAGCCGATGATTCCAATGGAGGATCTGGATGAACTGCACAGGAGAGGCTTGCTGGCTGAAGCAGAAAGAGAGCTTGTCTCTTCTGAATCTTCCTTTTATTAAAAGGCTTGCAGTGATTAGATTGCACATCACTCATTGCAGAAGATACTCCCCTTGGCTGATTACAAATGGAATCAGCTGTGGATACAGCTGATGTGATCATGATCTAATTCTATGAAATCCCATGTGAATGTGAACCAGAGGGTGACTTCAGCAGAGGACAGTTTTAATAATCAAGTGGATAAGATGACCCATTCTGTGGATACCAGTCAGCCTCTTCCCCCAGCAATGGGTTCATGAACAAAGTGATCATCGTGGAAGGGATAGACCACTTGGCCAAGTTGACACATAAAGCTGATGATGACAGTCCACCCCTTGTCAAGTTGGCAGTTATATATATCACCTTAAACCATATCTAATTTCTAAATAAAAAACATTAAAACACACATTTTTTTTCTTTCACCTAACAACACTCAATTGTCCTGTATATAACTGGAAACACAGTAACCCTCTCTAGAATAGGGTGCAGTATTATCCTTGGGTAATATTCATTCTTAAACTTGATAACTTACAACTTAAATAGTATAACAAGAACAAAACAGCATCACAGTCCTCGTTTCTGTAACTGATCCCATGGTCGCAGTTCATATGTATCACTACCTTCTTCCACTACTCATTCCATGTTCCCTTTACCCTCAGCAAACACTTCAGCTGGCCATGGTTCTTTGCCTGGTGGGGTGACCCAAACCTTCATTCCTGAAGTTTCAGACCCATTGGTTGTCCTGCCTGGATTGGGTTGTTGCAATTTTTCATTGATTTCAATCACAGGGCATGGTAGTACTAAAAGACACCCTAGGGGATCTCCTATATTCCAAGAAAACTCTTCTTTACCTCCATGGTATAGTTGTAGTCCTATTTCCCCCTGATAGTCAGGGTTAATCACCCCAGGCAATAATGCAATCCCCTTCTTGGCCTGTTGATCCAGGGGCATGAGTAGCCCAAAGTGACCAGGTGGCAGTCTTAGATTCCAGTTCAATGGAATCATTGTTGTTTCTCCTGGTGGAAGCACTCCCCCTTTTGGAACTAAAACCTGTAGACCAGCAGAGCTCAGGGTCGCAGGGACAGGAAGCAAAAATTTTCCTAGTGGATCACTAGGGGTAATGGTGAGTGGTGCCACTCCCATGTCCACCCCTTGGTTCCTGGACCCATGGATCCTGGCTATGGGAGAAATAGCACCATACAGCACACACTGATTCAGAGCATATACAGCTCCCTGGAGAACATTACCTCAGCCCTTCAAGGTATTGCCACCTAGTTGGCACCGTAATTGAGTTTTCAAAAGGCCATTCCACTGTTCTATCAATCCAGCTGCTTCTGGATGATGGGGAACATGGTAAGACCAGAGAATTCCATGAGCATGTGCCCATTCCCGCACTTCATTTGCTGTGAAGTGTTTTCCTCGATCTGAAGCATTGCTATGTGGAATACCATGACGATGGATAAGGCATTCTGCAAGCCCACGGATGGTAGTTTGGCAGAAGCATTGCCAGGGAATGCGATGGAAAGCAAACCCATATCCAGAGTATGTGTCTATTACAGTTAGAACAAATTGCTGCCCCTTCCATGAAGGGAGTGGTCCAGTGTAATCAACCTGCTACCATGTAGCTGACTGGTCACCTCAGGGAATGGTGCCATATTGGGGGCTGAGTGTAGGTCTCTGCTGCTGGCAGATTGGGCACTCAGCAGAGGTTGTAGCCCAGTCAGCCTTGGTGAGTGGAAGTCCATGTGGCTGAGCCCATGCATAACTTCTATCCCTTCCACGATGACCACTTTGTTCATGAGCCCATTGCTGGGGGAAGAGGCTGACTGGTATCCACAGAATGGGTCATCTTATCCACTTGATTATTAAAACTGTCCTCTGCTGAAGTCACCCTCTGGTGCACATTCACATGGGATGCAAATATGTTCATGTTTTTAGCCCACTCAGAAAGGTCTATCCACATACTTCTTCCCCAGACCTCTTTGTCACCAATTTTCCAATTATGGTCTTTCCAAGTCCCTGACCATCCAGCCAAACCATTAGCAACAGCCCATCAGTCAGTATA
>PVIY010012087.1:0-63105 GCA_004026745.1 Myrmecophaga tridactyla
TAATAACCCTGTAAGGCAGATACTGCTCTCTCACTTTACAGATGATGAAGCTGTGGTTTAGAGACTTAAACACCCTTACCATGACTTACTTCCTTGTCTTACCTCCCCATCAAACACTAAGCTCTGGGAGGGCAAGGAGAGCATCTAACCAACATTTGAAATTCTAGGGCTTGGTATAGAGTCTGGCATGGACTAAGAAAGCAAAAATATTTTTTGAACTTCTGACTACAAATTCTGTGTCTTTTGTTCCACAAGCTATATAATAGTTTAACCACTGCCATTTAATTAATGTTTACTCTGTGCTATGCCTGTGATAGACATTTTAGATACTCTGTCTTTAACCTCACACTTTTATGAACTAGATAGTAATATTATCCCCAATTTACGGATGAAGAAACTAAGACTCAGAGAAGTTAAGTAATTTGCATAAGACTACACAGCTTGTTAAGTGGGAGAGTGGGGATTTGAACCCATATTAGTCTTATTTCAAAGCTAGTGTTCTCTACAGGGAAAGTTTATATGAGGCAGGCAAGCTTAATGTCTGAGTCCAGTCTCTCTGAAGAATAACTGAACTAATGCATATCAAATGTTTAGTTTTGAAATGTTTGTCACTTTCATCATCTTTACATCATTTCCCTCCTGTGGCTGCTGTGAGGATGAAATGGGTTAATGAGGCTGAGGGGTCTGGGGGTAGAAGGCCCGTGTCATGGGAGTGCCCAGCTCCATTTCCTGTGTGTGGAGGGGACTATTGCCTCACCGTGTCCAGGGATGGGGTGGGGGAGTGGAGGATAAAGCTGGGGCAACGCCTCACGAGGTTGAGCACATCTGTGAGTCTCGGGGGAGCTCAGTGGTCCCTCAGACCAACAGATTATGGATGAGGGTGATGTCAGTGCCCACGAGGACAGCCATGGATTGATGGTGCACTGGGCTTGGACAACCTGGAGAAATCTAGGCACCAGCAGGGAGATTTCTTCTCCATAGGGCTTTAAAAAGTTTGGGCCACTGAGGAGAAAGTTCTGGCTACATGGGAGCAAGATGTGGCTGCTCAAACTTTTCACGCTCTAAGCTCATCATTGTCTGTCCCTGAGGCTGGCCAAATAATTCATGGCCAATTAGACCCTAATGAGCTGGACCTCGGTGGCCTGCGGGACTCCCTGGGGGTTGCTGGCTCAGCTGGACACCTGGGACCCAATTATGGCAGCCTGGGCTTGGTGCTGCGTCCAGCTGTGGCCTGAGCCCCAAGGATATTAGCCTGTCCCCAGATACCCACTTTGTTCTCCCGGCCAAACTTTTAATGAGTGGAATAGCTACTTCTCTTACTTGACTGTGGCCCAAGCATGCCAGCTGGGTCCTGCGGGCTCTCTCCTTAAAGAGCCAGAGCAGTTTCTCGAGTTTGACTTGCTATAGCACAAATGAACAGGTCAATCAACAGATGGGTCATGTGGGGTCTAGACATTGACCCACTGCATGACCCTGAGTAAGTCCCAGTCCTTTCTAGGCCTCATTCTCAGGGATGATAACCACAGGGTTGGTGTGAAGCCCAGGCGAGATGAAGCGTATTAAAAGGATTCAGCAAGCTGTAAAATAATGGTCACATGCAAACAGTCATTATTGTCCATAATTAGTGCATCATATTAGCCTGGCCATGTCCCTGACCCTGACGCCCAGGTCTGGCCAAATTAGGGCCGACTCTGATCTGGGTGCTAGCAGAGAAAGCAGTGGGGGTCTCTCCCTCTGCTTCGTGCTCACCTGACTTAGTGACTACACCATTTCTAGATTTCTTCTTGGCCCAACTTTTCTTTCCCTCTCTTTTCCTCTGCCCCCTAGGTCTGCAGATAGGAACTACCAAGAGTGTGAGAGCCCTGATAAATTATCAAGTCTCCCACCCTGCTGCACAGATGGGGAAACTGAGGTCCAGTGAGAAGCAGGGCCTGAACCTGGGTCTCCTTCCTTTTCTGGGGGTCAGTCGCAGTTATTGTGACCAAGCTTGCAGGCTCTGAAACCAGACTGACAGGAGTCAAATCCTGATTCCACCATTTACCAAACACATAACCATGCCTCAGTTTCCTCAAATGGGGAAACAACAGTACTTATCTTATGTGAGTGCTATATTAAATGAGTTAGAATCCATGTAAAGTGTTCGGAACTGGGCCTAGCACAGAATGGGCTCTCAATAATTCATATTAGTTGTCTTTTTTGTTATTATTGATTCAGTCATCAGTCAGCAAACATTTATAGGGCTCTTACTATGTGCTGGGCCTGGTGGTATTAAACCCTGGGGATATAGGAGTGAACAAAACCAACATGAGCCCTGTCCTTTTGGAGCTCAGCCTTATAAGGGAGACAGATGCATACTGTGGGGATGTGGGTATAAGTCCTGGGACTTAATGATGGGGCCCTGACCCCTCCTGGGGGTAAGGGGAGGCACAGTCAGGGAAGGCTTCCTAGAGGAGGTAAAAGTGGAGGTAGGCATTGAGCTGCCATTTACTGACCACTTTAGATGGGCTGGACCCCTTGCTAAGATAAGAATATACCCATTATCTTAGTTCATCCTCACAAACTTAAGGTAGATGAGGCTGGGTCATTGTTAGAGGAAATTGATAGGTGACTTACTAGTCTAAGGTCACCCAGCCAGTAAATAGTGGAGTTACTGTCCAACCTTGGGCTGTCCAACCTCAAATCTTGTCCTTCTTTTATTCCCTCGAGGATGTTTGTGGTGATGGTTAGGTCAGGCAGAGGGGTAGGCAGGATCGGAGGGCCTAGGTAGAGAAGACACATTCCCACTATCCCAGGGAATTCCGGCTTTGCTGATGAGGGCCTGGCCCTGGGGTTCCCCCTCACCTCCGACAGAGAGAGGCAGGACGGCTCCGTGGTTCCCGGCACACGCTCTGCCCCAAGGCTGCGTGGTGCCAATCCACTTACTACCAGTGTGACCTACAGGAAGTCACTTTTCCTCTGCCTCAGTTTCCTCCTCTGTAAAATGGGGATAATGATGATGGCAAACACTTGTGTAGTACTTCTAAGGGCTTTACATCTATTACTCATTTAATACTCACTTGATCATAAAGGACATAATTTTATGTCTTTTTCCAGATGGGGATAATACCTGGGTAATATAAGGAATAAATCAGTTAATACAGCTAAAGTGCTCAGAACAGGTCTGGCACACAGAAGTGCTCACTGTAAATGTTAATTATTATTATTTAGTACCATAGGGTGGAGTCCCAGAAGGCCAGGGATAGAGTCCTTAGAAAATAATGAACAACATGATGATGATAATAGTAATTATAATGAAACATGTCCTTATATCTCTACAACGTTTACATGGACTTCCATGTCTAATTTTTCATTTGAGGCAAAGAGGGCTGCTTAGCAGAGAAGCATTATGGAATACAGTTCCACAAGATCCTAAGAGGAGTGTGTTATTACAAATAATTTCTTGTTCAAATAAGTTTGAAAAACACTGAATTAAAGTTTTCTTCTGTGAGAGACTCTAACTTGCTAAAATGTTTTGTTAGCTCCACAAAAGCATAGGGAGATATATATATGCAATGTTTCTCCGAATTATTGGGCCTTGGGATCCCCTGTTCTGTGAAGCATCTGAGACCTACACAGATATTAGACATTGAGGAAAATACTGGAGTTAAGAGCTTTGTCTTGGTCTCAGTCACTCACTGCCTGTGTGCCTTCAGACCGAGTCATGCCAGCTCTCTAGGCCTCAGCTTTCTTATGTGTAAAATGGGGATAATGGTGCATTATAGGACAGGTGGCATCAGAAGAGTACACAAGGTAACCGCAGGCATAGTTCCTGGCAACTGATAAGTGGATGATAAATGTTAGGTTACTATGCGGTGGGTACCTTTTTTATCCTCATGCAGATGGCTAAAGCATAGCTTAGAGAGGTCAGGAAATGCTCACAAGCTCCTTCACTGAGGAGTATCGGCACAGCACCCACACATCCCAGGCCAGTGAGAGGGGCCGGTGACTTGCTCACTTTCCCTTCTCTCCATTTTCTTTTTAGGGGAACGCTCTGATCACTGCAGATGTCACAGGACCCCCGGCAAGGATGCAGAAGTTTTAGTGGGGCAGGGGAGGACACGTCGGGGGTCGGACTCTGGGGTTGCGGCGGGTCAGTGTGGGAAGGCTCCCTGCGTAAAGTTCGGGTGGGGCCTGCGTTGCCACGGGTGGCAGGAAAGGGGTAAGGGGCGGTCCCTAGCCTCTGCAGAGCAGGGCACAAGCCACTAGCCGGCGTGGGGCCTGGCGGCACGGCCAAGCCTGCATGGCGACGGCGACACTCCAGGTTGCCATGGCCGGGCCTCCCTAGCGCTGCGGAGGGGCCGCCGGCGGGATGAAGGCGGCGCTCCCGAGGGCCTCGTTAGTTCTGCTTGGCCGACCGCCGCCTGTACGGCTCCGGGGACCCTGTGGCCTCGCAAACAGCGGATCCACCGCGCGCTGACAGGGCCCAGGGGTGCCCCGCAGCCTCGCTGAAGACCCGGCGGGAGGTGCGCTCCGGGGCGCCGAGGCCCGGGACTGGCGCTTGGGGCCGGTGCGCCGCCTTCCAGCGGCTGCGCGGGGGCGCCCGAGTCCACGGAATGAGCCGGGCTGGGCAGAACGCGGGAGCGGAGCGCGCATAGCCGCTCAACTGCGTGGGCCTGTGCGGATCGTATGCCCAGCTGAGCCTTAAGCAGGACCGGGATGGATGCCATCCCAAAAAGCACAAGTTAACCTGCCAACTGTGTGGGTAGGGAACCAATGTGAAGGGCATCGGGATTGCTCTGTGAGAGGAAGCACAGGTCCAGATTCTTGCTCTCAGCTATTTTACTTTGATCAAGAAAGCCTCAATACTACCCCCCTGCAAATAACTTATCTTTGCTTAATACCTTAGTTCTCACCCCTTTATACTATGCTGCCTCTGGACTGTGAGGCCTGCCTGCTGCCTGCTCTGTCCAATTGCATTTGCAAAATGCTAGTGTCTATTTGAGGACTGCTTCCTAACAGTAGTGACCCTTTGTAATTAGTGCGCCTAGGGTCACCTTAGGCTGCTCTGGGATAAGGAAGACATGGCTGCTGTGTAGAAAAGGGCAAGAAGTCACGTGGTTGCCTAAGACTGAAGTTTGGGGTTCCACTTTCAAAGTTACCTCTCTGGTTTTTCAAAATGCTGTATCTTACAAAATGTTTTCTGTTTCCCTTTCCAATGTACAGGCCAGCCTTTAAGGTGTGGTTCATAACTTGAATTCCTTTTATTTCCTTCTTTTTTAAAAGTGCTCGTATCATCTAAAGTCAAAGTTGGCTTCTTTGAGAACCTGATCTAAGTCTGTGACTGGAGTGATAACTGAAGGGAAAAACCAGGCATTGGGCCAGACTAGCCATTTTGGAAAAAGGAAGTGTTAGGATGGATGACAGCACTTTTATGGCTTCCAAGCAGAGGTTTGTGGGGGGAAGGCAAATACAGATGTTCCCTGTCTCTTTCTGCACCTGGTCTACCCTCTAAAGTTACAACCATCATTGAAACTATTAACAAAATTTGCAACAAAATAAACTTGGTCATACTGGGTGGCAATCATGGCTGTTTTGTATCTGAAGGCACTGGAGCCAGGCTGCTGTCTGGAAGCAAGGGGTCAATCACCTTGGAAGTACCTTGTGTCAACACCCCTATCTACTCTCTCCCACATCCCCCCCTCCCCCAATACCCCAAACCAACCAAACAAAAAGTTAACCCTCTGGAATCCTGCCATGCCTGTAGGTCTGCCCACAATGATCCTCTTTTTAATTTGAATTATTTCCCAAGGACTTAAGTTGGCCTAATGCTTGCTAAGGGCCCTGACCTTGGCAGGAGCTGGGAATAGAGGCTTTCTTCCTGCTGCGGGGAAGGAGAATCCCTCTTGGTCTGGGACAAGGCTCTCAACTGTGCTACAAAGGGGAAAGTGTACCAGACAGGAGTCAAGTATGGACTGTACCTCTCTGCTCAGTCTTTAACTCACTGTCGCCTTGAACAAGTCAGTTTTCCATCCTTATTGGTATCTTGGGCAGAGTAACCCATAAGGGATCTTTCTACTTTTGAGTCTTATCCTTCTATAACCAGGCCTAAGTGAGACAAGAGAAAAAAGGAAAGAATGTTTTGGTTCAAACTGCAGAGTATGCTTCAGGGCAGGGCAGGAGGGAGACCTGGGATAAGAAGGGTTGAGTAAGACAGAACAGATAATGATTTTGTGAAGACTACCCTTAAGGTGTCTAAAGCCTTTATGGAGGTGAGAGCTGGGCCATAGGTGGGTTGGCTGCAGTTCTGCTTCCTGTGCTAGGGCTTAGTTTTTCCATCTGCCAAAAGGGAACACTGGTCTGGCACCACGCCCAGCTCTTGTTGTGAGACTCAAGTAAAATAGTGGCCATGAAAGCGTAAAGTAGGATAGAGAGACAAGGAGAAAGTCACAAGGTCATAGTCAGGTGCTGGACGAACAAGGGAGGCTCCCTGGAGGCAGCCTGCCTGGCAAAGACAGACACCTCACGTGCAGCCTGTTCTGCCAGGGAGGGCTCATTGCCAGGAACAAGCCATAGGGAAGACATTAGTGGTGGCAGGAAGTGACTAAGGAAAGCAGGGACCTCAGCCTGCCAACTGCCTATAAAGGGTAGAGGTGGAAATTGCTCCCAGCCTGTGGCTCCCAGCAGGACTGAGCTCCCAGGAGTATAAAAGGGGACTCTTGGGAGGGTAAGCAGCTGGTCTGCTGGGCCACACTTTGGGAGGCGATACCAGAATCTCTGAGCTGGAATCAGCTGGAATTTGATTCACAACCCTCTTCACTACAGCTAAAGAGGGCCACATGCCTGCCAGGTTTTCCATTCTGTCCCCACAGTGGAGGGGCCATATTCTTAGAACAGAATTCTTCACCCTACTGTCACCTTCCACTATCCAGAGTTATTTGGACCAGTGAGTGTGTTTGTTTGATTTCTTCACCTTCCACTTCCCTGGAGGCTCCCCGAGGTTTTTTCTCTATTCTTTGGGAGGTGTACTATCCCATTCATTACTATCCCATCTCATGTTATCCTACAATTTCCTCCTCCACCTTTTATTTTTTTATGTAACAAAATATAACATTAATCTTTATATTTACTTTTCTTCCTGACAATTTAAGGGGGACATTTAAACTTCATTTTCCTTCCCTCCTGATTTGTATGTTTTTCTTTTTAGCACTTTTTCTTTTGAAACAATTTCAGAGTTATAGAAAATTTGCAAAAATCAGCACAAAATGTTTCTATAAAACCCTCTCCAATTCTACATATATTATTTTACCACATATGCTTTACATTTTCTCCTCCCCAATATTATTTTTATTCTGAACTGTTAAGATTCAAACATAATGTCCCTCAATACTTCCTTGTGTGTTAAAAAAACAAAAAAATAAGGACATTCTCTTACATAATCAACCTATTAGCAAAATAAGTAATAATATAATGCAATGCTATCTAATCTACAAACCTTATTCAAATTTCACTAATTGTCCTAACATCCTTTATAGTAAACGAGAAAAAATGAAACATATTTTTTCCTCCTGGTCCAGTATCTAATCTAGCTTCATATGTTCCATTTAGTTGTCATGTCTCTTTACCCTTTGCTTTTCTTTTAAACAGCTTTATTTATACATCATACATTGAATCCAAAGTGTACAATCAATGGCTCTTGATATAATCACAGAGTTGTGCATTCATCACCACAGTCAATTTTAGAAAATTTTCATTGTTCCAAATTCCTACATCCATTATGCCCCCCTATTATTGACACTTAGCATTGGTATGATGCCTTTTTACAACTGATGAAAGTATATTACTGTTAACTGCAGTCCATGGTTTGTGTTAGCTGTATTTTTCCCCCATATGCCCTCCTATTATTAACATCTTGTAATAGTGACATACATTTGTTCTAGTTCATGTAAGGGCATTCTTGTATTTGTACTACTAACTATTCGTCGTCCACAACAAGACTCACTATGTTATATGGTCCCATGTTTTATCCTCTAGCTTTCTTTGTAATGACAAACACAACTGTAAACTTTTCCTTTCAGTCATATTCACACCCAGCATTGTTAATTACATTAACAGGATTGTATTAATCACCTCTATCCATTTCTGAACATTTACAATCAACCTCTTAAAATATTCTGTATACCTTAAGCATCTTCTGCTCATCCTCTACCTATTACCTTTTCTCTATCACCCAGTAACCTATACTCTTGATTTTTAATTTCCAGAATTTGCTCATTATAATTAGTTCATATCAGTGACACCACATAATATTTATCTTTTTGTGTCTGACTTATTTCACTTAACATAATGTCCTTAAGTTTCATCCTTGTTGCATGCTTCAGGACTTCATTCCTTCTTATTGCTGAGTACTATTCCATCATACGTATACACCACAGTTTGTTTACCCATCCATCAGTTGATGGACACTTGGGTTGTTTCCATCTTTTGGCAATTTTGTGAATAGTGCCACCTGAACATCAGTGTGCAAAATGTCTGTTTACATCCTTGCTTTCAGTTCTTCTGAGTATATACCTACGACTGGGATTGCAGGATTATACAGCAATTCTATACTTAACTTCCTAAGGATTTGCCAAACTCGTCTTCCACATAAGCTGCTCCATTCTACATTCCCACCAGCAGTGAATAAGTGTTCCTATTTCTCCGTATCCTCTCCAACACTTGTAGTTTTCTGTTTTCTTTTTTTTTAATAGCAGTCATTATAATTTGTGTGAAATGATACTTCACTGTAGTTTTGGTTTGCATTTTCCTATTAGCTAGTGATGTTCAGTATCTTTTCATGTGCTTTTTAGCTATTTGTATTTCCTCTTTGAAAAAGTGTTTATTCAAACCTTTTGCCCATTTTAAAAACTTGGGTTGTTTGTCTTTTTATTGTTGAGTTGTCATATTTCTTTATATATTCTGTATATTAAACCCTTTTTGGATATATTTTCTCCCATTGAGTAGGCTCCCTTCTTATTTTCTTGACAAAGTCCTTTTAAGTATTTAATTTTGAGGAGGTCCTGTTACTCTCTTTTTTCTTTCTTTCTTTGCGCTCTGGGTGTAAAGTCTAAGAAAACACCACCTACCACAAGATCTTATTTCCTAACATTTTCTTCTGGAAGTTTTATGGTCCTGGCTCTTATATTAAAGTTTTGATCCATTTTGAGTTAATTTTTTGAATAAAATAAGATAGGGGTCCTCTTTCATTCTTTTCATATGGATATCCAGGTCTTTCAGTACCATTTGTTGAAGAAACTCTTCTGCCTCAGTTGAGTGGATTTGGCAGCCTTGTCAAAAATCAATTGACCATACACGTGAAAGTCTATTTCTGAACCCTAAATTCAATTCCATTGATCAATAGATCTATGTCTATCTCAGTACCAGGCTGTTTTGACCACTGTAGCTTTATAATATGCTTTGAAGTCAGGGAGTGTGAATCCTCCAAGTTTGTTCTTCTTTTTCAAGATGTTTTGGCTATTCAGGGCCCCTTACCCATCCAAATAAAATTTGATGATTGGCTTTTTCATTTCTGAAAAGTAGGCTGTTATAACTTTTATTGTAATTGCATTGAATTTATACATTGATTTGTGTAGAATTGACATTTAATGATATTTAGTCTTCCAATCTATGAACACAGAATGTCCTTCTATTTTAACAATGTTTTCTAGTTTTCTGTAGCATATACTTTACATCCTTGGTTAAATTTATTCTTAGATATTTGATCCTTTTATTTGCTATTATAAATGGATTTTTTCTTGATTTCTTCCTGAGATTGCTCACTACTAGTATATAGAAACACTACTGATTTTTGTGTGCTGTTTGCTGAATTAATTTATTTGCTCTAGGAGCTTTGCTGTGAATTTTTCATGCTTTTTTTTTATATAGGATAATGTCATCTGCAAAGAGGGAAAGTTTGGCTTCTTCTTTTCCAGTTCAGATGTTTTATTTCTTTTTTGTGCTTAATTTCTTTGGCTAGAACTTCCAGTGCAATGTTGAATAAAAGTGGTAACAGTGGTCCTCCTTGTCTTGTTCCTGATCTTACAGGGAAAGCTTTAGTCTTTCATCATTAAGTAAAATGTTAGTGCTGGGTTTTTCATATATGTCCTTTATCATGTTGAGGAAGTTTCCTTCTATTCCTAGTTTTCTATATGTTTTTATCAACAGGGGTGTTGGATTTTGTCAAATGCCTTTTCTGTGTCAATCAAGAATTAGTTAATGTGCTGTATTATATTATTTTCTTGTGTCAAACCACCCTTGCACACCTGGGATAAAATCCACTTGATCATGGTGTGTGATTTTTTTTTAATGTGCTACTGGATTTGATTTGCTAGTATTTTGTTGAGGATTTTTACATTTATATTCATAAGAGGAGCTGGTTTGTAATTTTCTTTTCTTATTTCTTTATCTGGCTTTGGTATTAAGGTGATGTTGTTTTATAGAATAAGTTAGGTAGTGTTCTGTTCAATTTTTTGGAAGTGTTTGAATAGGATTGATATTAATTTTCTTGAAGTGATTGGTAGAATTCACCTTTGAAGCCATCCAGTCCTGGGCTTTTCTTTTTTGGGAGGTTTTTGATGACTGTTTTAATCTCCTTACTTGTGACTGGTTTGTTGAGGTTTTCTATTTCTTCTATAGTCAGTGTAGATAGTTTGTGTATTTCTAGGAAATTGTCATTAGTAAGTATCTTTAAATTTTTTTTTTTTTTTTTGCATGGGCAGGCACCAGGAAATTAGTAAGTGTTTTAAAGCAGGCCTATTAGGATTTATTCTGTTTGTATATGTTGTGCTTCTTGGACATGTAAATTCACATTTTTCATAGGAGTTGGGAAATTTAGGGCCATTATTTCCTTGAGTATCCTTTCAGCCCTTTCCCCCTTCTCTTCTCCTTTTGGGATACCTATGGCACACATATTTGCTTGCTTCATGTTGTCTTCCAGTCTTCCAGTACCCTGAGATCCTGCTCAAATTTTTTCTATTCTTTTCTCTACCTATTCTTTTGTCTGCTCAATTTCAGATGTCCTATCCTCTAGCTCTCTGATTCTTTCTTTTGCCAGTTCAAACCTGCTGTTATATGCCTCTAGTGTATTTAATTCTTTATAACTTGTTTGTTTTGCATGCTTTCAAATTCTTCATTATGCTCACCCAGTGTCTTCTTTTTTTTTTTTTTTTTACATGGGCAGGCACCAGGAATCGAACCCGGGTCCTCGGGCACAGCAGGCAAGCGTTCTTACCTGCTAAGCCACCGTGGCCCGCCCAGCCAGTGTCTTCTTAATATTCTTTTTATCTTTTGCCATGTTTTCCTTTATCTCCTGGAATTGATTTAGGACATTTGTTTGAAGATCATTGAGGAGTTGTTTCAAATCCTGGTGTCATCTGAAATTTTAGTTTTTTATTTTGAGCCATATCTTCCTGTTTCTTCATATGGTTTGCAAGTATTTGCTGGTGTCAAGGCATTGGATTTTCCTGAAGTATTTACTTTGGAAGTCAGTTTTTTTCTCTTGCCTAGTGCTTTACTGTTGATTGAATTTGTGTTAAAGCACTACTTGATATTTGGTTCAACTTATTCTAGACCTTTAGAATAACTCGTATTTAACTGATCAGATTTTTTTTTTTACCTCTTATTCATCTGATTCTTTCCCAGGATATATGGTACAGCTTTTGAGATTGCATTATTTGTGCAACTGTTTCACCCCCAGAAGAAATCTTTCTTCTCCTGGTCCTCCTCCAGCAGTATTGTTCTGCTCTGTTTTTGATTTGCCTCTCTATATTTTTATCACTGTTTTAGTTATCTCTAGCTGCCTTTTACCTGGGGTGGGGTGTGGGGGGATAATCCTAGGGGGAGGGTTTCCCTGGGGAGGACTTTCTCAAGTCTGTTTTCTCAGTCAAAACAGGCCCAGGGACTCATGAATGAAGAGTAACTCAGTTCCAAAGTGCCCTTCTGAAGAGACTCCAAAGGATAGCAATCTTCTCTTTGATTGCTCCCTGAATCTGTGCTTTCCTCACCTACCTAGCAGATGGTACTCTTCAGCCAATTATTTCCCATAGTACTAAGGTGGTAGGGTGCCTTTAATTCTCAACTGACCCCACCCTTGCCATGGGCATGGTAAGCAGGTGCTTTTGGCTGGGGTGGGTTGAAACTACTGCTCAGATCCTAGAATGTCTAATTCTGATTCTCCAATCAAAAGCTGCAAAGTGTACTGGGCTGTGCCCTCCCCCCTTTTTCTTGGGGAAGATCTACCCTTCAGCAAACTGTTCCCCACCAATAACTTTAGAGAGGTTAATTGTCTCTAAATTAGTCCTGCCTCCTCTCCTACCGGGAGTGGGCTTGAAACATAGGCTGCCAACTGCTTTCTTTCCTGGGTGGGTTGAAATGTCAACTGTCCTCAGAGCTGGAACCCAGCAATCTGAATTTGTTAGTTAAAAGCTGCATTTAGTACCTGACTGTGCCTCCCTCCCACCCCCACCATTCTTGAAAAGGAGGACGTCTATTTCCAGCAAGGGAGTAGCTCTAAAGATGGCCTGCCACATCAGTGGGGGTTGGACACCAGCCTCCACAGTGTAGAGAGATCAACTCACAGTTCCTCACCGCAGTTTATCAGTCTCTTCCTTCTGCTCTTCCCTGGATTGTGTATAGTGTTCCTCTGGTCTTCAGAGCCCCTGAACAGTTGTTTCAGATGGTTACTACGTATTTACTAGCTGCCCTGTACAGTTGTTTCAGATGGTTACTAGCTATTTACTAGCTGCCCTGGAGGATGAACTGATTCCTAGAGCTCCCTATTCTGCCATCTTACCCAGATCTTCTTTAACAAACCCAGGGCTCTATCTGAAATTCTATGAAAGTTTCACTCACTAAGTTTAACTTTTCAGAAACCTAAAACCTCCAGATGGTTCCTAGGCTAGATAAAACCTGAAACCCAGAGTTACCATTCTCTCCAAGAGCATCAACCAGTTACATTCCCTACCCCATAAAGTTGACATCCCTTCTAAACATGAAGAAGTTAGAATGTTTATTGCCCAAATATCTCTAAAGATTGGGAGAAGGCTGAAAGGAGAAGGACTTGCAATAGAGAAGATAGGATTTAACAAATGTTTATGCCTGGTGAATCATTACATTGATATATCTTTTTAGTCTCCAGTGTCTTAGAGCACTAGAAGGAAATACCTGAAATTGTGGAACTGTAACCCATACCATACTTTAAATTTGTTCTATAATTACTTGTTAAAATGTACTTTGAAATTTATCACTTTTTTGTATATATGTTATATTTCACAATAAAAAATGTTAAAAAATACAGGATTCCCAATTACCACTGTATTATTAACACCTGGCACTGGTGTGGAACATTAGTTACAATTGATGATACCACATTTTTATAATTGTACTATTAACTATAGTCCATGGTTTAACTTAGGGCTCACTGTTTGTATAGTGCAGTTCCAAAAAGGATAAAGAGGGGTAAACCCTAACATGGAATAAAAATGGAAACAAATGATCCTAACCATATTTCAATAAATGGCATAAACACACGAAAGGGGGAAAATATCTTTTAAGACAGTACTTTGCCTATATATCCTCAGGCTAAAACCAAAACCTTCTAAACAAATATTGAGCTCTATTTAGTAGATTTGTTTTGCCACAGTAGAATGGGTTAGCAGTTCTGAAACTACATTCTGTATGTCCTAGGGTTAAGCAAATAAATAAATATATAGTGAACAATTGAAGCCAAGCTTTCTACTGCTGAAAAAAGAAGTTACATATTGAAAGGGAGAAGATTAAAAATGAACTTTGAAGTGTTGGATTAGAACTGGAGGGATCAGTATGAACTGATGAGATGAACAGATAGGAAGAGATAGATGATAAAGATAGATAGATAGATAGATAGATAGATAGATAGATAGATAGATAGATAGATAGTCAGGTGTGTGGGTACACATGTGCATGGTATTTGGACATATTCCAGCTCTGTCCCTGGAGAGACAATGATTTCCCACAGTGAGCATACCTATCCCAGGTCTTGATTTTTAAAATACTATTCTCTATTAAAAGGAACTAGGGTTTATTAGAAAAGTACCTGGTACCAAAGCTAAGGCTGAGAAAGTTCAAGATCAGCAGGGAATATCTCGCTGTGCCAGGAAATAAGGAAGTACTTAAAGAATGATGAGGATATGTAAAAAAGACACAGGAGTCAGCTTGGAGGAGTTCTTACAAGCCTAATCTGGGATAACTGGGTCATCAAAATAACTATTATTAGTAACAGATTATAACATACTGAATAAAATATCTATGATTTCAAGCTAATAATAAATTTAGAAATAAATTAAATAAAGGAAAACTCTTCCTTACAATAGAATGCCTAATAACTATAAAAGCAATGACAGAATCAGAAAATCACTGTTTTGCAACCATTACAACAATTCAAGCAAAAATCATCAGAGCATGCTAAAATGAGAAGATAAAAAAATATTTATATGGACTCAAAGTGTTTCCCACAAGATATTTATCAAATACTAAGGGAAAAATATAAACTTTACAATCGAGAAAGGTGGCAGACATCACCCTCTGGGTATTCTTTAGGGTTAACAGGAATATTATTGGTTGGGGCTTGGCGTTCTATGGCAACTAGCAATATCTAGCTGAAGCTTGCATAAGAGTAAGCTCCAGAACAACCTCTTGACTCCATTTGAAATCTCTTAGCCACCGATACCTTATTTTGTTACATTTCTTTTGGTCAAAAGGGCATTGTTGATCCCACAGTGCCAGGGCCAGCCTCATCCCTGGTAGTCATGTCCCACGTTGTCAGGGAGACTTATACCTTTGGACGTCATGTCCCATGTAGGGGGGAGGGTAATGATTTTACTTGCAGAGTTGGGCTCAGAGAGAGATAGAGAGCCCACATTGGAGCAATAAAAGAGGTTCTCTGGAAGAAACTCTTAGGCATAATTATAGGTAGGCCTAGCTTCTCTGTTATAGAAATAAATTTCATAAGAACAAGCCTCAAGTCAAGGGCTTGGTCTATATTAACTTGGGAGTCTCTACTGTCTGAGGATATCAGGGATTTCCCAAGTGAGATAGTTTAATAGTTCCATATTTTTTCTCCAGTCCCTCAAGGGGCTTTGCCAATACTTTTAAATTATCTGCCCACTATACTCTGCAAAGTAACCAGGTATTGAGCTACACAGAATTGCAAGACACTGTTCCCAATTCTAGGCTCTGTGTATTTTGGTTGTTTAACTGGCCAGAGCGATTAAATTAGATTGTGTGTTACAGAAAATTTAGGTTTGAACAAAATAAATCTTTCTTTGGTCATATTCAGAAGATGTTCTAAAATATATACAATATAATCTTTACCCTGTATTCTGTGTTCCTTCTATTCTCAGTGCCTAGTCCACCTTTGGCCCATAGTAGGTGTTGTAAGAATTGTTTGTGGGATAGATAACTTAACATATGGATGTATATATAAAAAAAGGGACTACTATTAACTTTAGGTTGGTACAATATAGTGTGCATTTATTTACCTGGTATTATAATAAGAATGGTGATTATTAACAATGGGATATATTTTTTCCGGGGGGGGAGGGGTGCATGGTCCAGGAATTGAACCCGGGTCTCCCACACGGAAGGTGAGCATTCTACCACTGAACCACCTGTGCACCAAACAATGGGATATTTAATTAGATTTTACCATGGATGAGCTAAGAGGTTTATATGTATATCTCATTTATGAGCTGTTTAGTATCATCATCTACCATTTACAGATCAGGAGAGTTAAGTAATTGCACAGGGCCACCCCGAGCAGGGAAAGGATCCCAGATAGTTTGGCTCCAGGGACTGCCCTCGTAACACTATACTTAGAGGATATATTCTTAGAGAATTTAAAGAATCAGTATCAGTGAAATTGAATAAAATGATTTAAGGATTCTGATTTTGGGCACATTCTGAGCCAGGTAGCCCTCTTTCAGCTATACGTTAGAAACAAAAAACAAACAAACTAGATGAGTGTCTTATAGAAAAAATATAAATGCACAAAAGAGTATAAAAATAAATAGACTCGTCATCCAGAGATGACAAATGTTAATATTCTGATATATTTAGTTGTGGTCCATTTTCAACAAATATATTTGTTTGCTGCTGTATCTCCAGTTCTTAGAATGGGTCTTGAACATGGTAAGTGCTTGATAAATATTTACTGAAGAAATGAATAAAGATATACAAAGGTATATCTCACATATATATATTTAAAACTGGGATCATACTGCATATACACTTTATTTCACTGTGGCATCCAGTTTCTATTCACAAAGAAAAAACTTCAGCCCATCTTTTAATTTTTTTTTGAAAAATTCTGACTTTACAGAACTAAGCTGAAATGTATTAATATTCCACTCTTTCATTTCCATGATAAACAACAAAAAAATGCATGAACCCAAACAAAACAAAACAAAACAACAACAACAAAAAAACAGAGAGAAGCCTATAAAACTAAATATGGATCGCAGCATTAACAGGTGAACAGAGAAAGAAATTAAAATGCTTTAATTAAAAAAATCATGAGTGGATGATAAAGTGGTTAGAAACTGAAAATTTACAAACTACTTAAAACCTGGAATCTCTGACTGTTCAGAAACTACACAGAAGGAACATGGGTGGTGGTGAAGAGCAGAAGGGATTATGAACGAATGTGCATTGTTCTACTGCTCCCCGTGCCACCCGTCTCCGAGGAAAGCCTGACATTGATTAGATACTGAGCCAGGCTAATGCTGGCAGCAGTTCCAGCGACGGTAACCTGCCTATCAGTAGATCTACTAGGTTTGCAATTTTGATCTGCGCACCAGACATGTGACAGATCTCATTGATTTTGGCGCCTTGACGCCCGATGACACAGCCAATCAAATAGTTTGGAATGGTGAGTTCATGAGAAGTAGTCTGAGCACATGCATCCAAACCCCAACAGCCTCTGACCTCTGGAGAGCTGGATTCAATGCCACGGAATCCCATGTTGCCATGCGTCATAGGAAAACGAGACTTGCATCGCCAGCTCCTGCAGCTTGGTCAAACCTGGCTGTGGAATGGCAAAGTGTCCTTGAATGGTGATCCCTCCAGGTCAGGGCTGAAGCACATGGACCGGGTGGTGTGGGGAAAGCTGGCATTGTCGCTGACCACCTGCAAAGATGACCAGAGAATTGGATGGCTTGGATCAGTACGGGATGGTCATGTGTTTTGGGGGGGACCTGGAGAATCTCCAACATGACCAAGCAGATCTGTATGACACACTCAGATTGCAGAATACCAGCAATAGTGATGCTCTGCTCAGTTGAGTGGGGATCATATGCCCTGTCCCCTGGACTTGAGCCCCTGTACTCTATTTCCTGATCTTGCAACCACCCTTCCCGACGAGAGAGCCACACTGACTAGCAGGGACCACCAGCCTCAGGGTGACTGGGGGTCTACTGGCAGCTGTGCTATTGGTCATAGAGCTGCTGATGTCCTCTTCCAGTTAGTCAGTGATCATAGCAAAGGTTTTAAAGATGGCGTTAGTGGGTTCAGCCAAAGTGATAATTTTCTAAGGACATTTCCCTTCTGAGATGTTGATATGGGCACCATTCTCTTCTCGCATCTTAACTGATTTCTTCTTTCTTTTCCGATGACACTGCCAACTTCTTTTCCATGCATAACTAGCTGGATGGTGAGAGTGGCATTTAATCCACCTTCCAACACACTGGTGTCCATACCGAGCAGTGTGCTGGGCAGCTGGACTTTGAGTGGTGAATTCTATGGTCACTGGTGGGGGTGAAAGTCCCAAGCTGCAGGCACAAGGCGTTTGTGGAAAAAAGGGGAGTTGGCGGAAAAGGGAAGGGCGGGAGGCCTCAGACCTCACAGTAGGGGTGGCTGGAAGGCAAGAGGGGCCCCGGTGGGTGGGGCAGAGGAGGAAGCAGGGAGGAGGAGGAGAAGGAGAAGGCGGGAAGAGACCCCCCGGGATGCGTGGAGGGCGGGCAGGAGGGAGAGTCAGAGAGGGCGCAGGCTGGGGCTCCAGCTGCTGCCTCTGCTGCTCTGCGCCACTTTTGAAACACTGATTGCCATCTAATAGGTAGTTGCTTCTATGCCAATAAACATTGTTTTAACACATTTGGTAGTACACATGAGAAGTCCATTATGTGGATGCACCATAACGAATTTAATCAGTTTATAAAAATTACTTGGTACTTATGTGCTCCTTACAATTCTTTGAAATTATGAATAACGTAATCATTATCTTTTTATGTAAATTTTGCAACTTGTCTGGGTATTTCTTTATTCTATCTGAATAAGCAGATAGATTTAAATTTGATTGACGAAAGGTAAGCATATGTGTGTGGTAAAGGATTTTATTTTTTTTAACCCACAATGTTTAACTCTCAAGTGAGGTTTTATTAGTTTATAATCCCATGAACAGTATATCCCTGTGCCAGCTTGCCCACACCTATGTGAACACTTGAGTAACAGCGTGCTTTTTCTTCTTTGTTGATCCAGAACATGACAAATGGTATCATATTTTTGTCTTAATTAGGAATCCTTTAATTACTGGTAAAGGTGAACTTTTCTTCAATATGTTCAACTGGACTGTTGACAGAAGCTGGAGTTAGGCTATCTGAAATGCTGCTTTTTGAAGAGGCCTAGAGAGATGAAGCTTTGTGTGGCTGGCCTAAGATGAATCTGCGTACTCTAAAAATAAGAGAAGCAGAAGGTAAGACTGACATACCTTTATGAAAATTCAGAAGGGGAACCATGGCAGCCATTTGTACCCAGCATTATCCTACCCACACACTGGTTTGCAGGGTTGCATGGAGGAAATCTTCTTTCCCTGCAGAAACAGTTCTGGCTGCTTTTATTATATGAACAAGGTATTCATGAGTGCTCAAAGTGCCCCATGGTGGAGCAGGACTGAAGTAAGGGTGCCTGGAAATATTCTATGAGACTACTGCCTTTCTCACCAGTGTCCCAGAAAAATCAGGTACCATATGATTTTGAGGAAAACAGCTAATGAAAATTAGAGACATTCTGCAGCTTTGATGGAAATGGGATGTCATCTGAACATTTTAGTGTCACAGAAGTGAGAACAACTTTTCAGGGGATCATTTTCCTAAAATTTTCTTCAAAGAGTATCCATAGCCCTCCAAATAATGGTAATAACAGCGATATGGAGAATGGATAGCATTTTCTAGGTAAACTTTTCTGTACGAAAGTGTCCTCACAAAGAACCTATGAAGTAGATACTATCATCTTTATTTTATAGGTGAAGACACAGGTTCAGAGATCATGATTCATTTCTTGAGGGTTACTCAGATGGTAAGTAGTAAGCTATGATTCCTGTGATTCCAAAATCTAGAACCACTGTGGTTTGGAGGTATGTATTCCCCCAAAACATGTTCTTAAATCTAATCCATTCCTATGGGTGTGAACCCACTGGAAGTAGGACCTTTTGATGAAATTACTTCAGTTGAGGTGTAGTCCAATGCAAACAGATGGGTCTTAATCTTATCTGGTGTCATTTATCAGTAGAATGAAATTCAGATACCAAGAGAGCCAGAGGGAGCAAACAGAAGCTGAAAGCCAGGGAAACCAGAAGAGAAGAGAAAAGCCAGGAGAGGTTGCCATGTGACAGAAAAGCCAAAGACCAAGGATCACTGCTGCCAGCCCCAGATTGCCAATCTTTGGGAAGAAAGCATTGCCTTGATGATACCTTCATTTGGACGTAACCTAGCCTCAAAACTGAGAGTCAATAAATTCCCTTTGTTTAATCCAACCTATTGCATGGTATTTGCTTGAGCAGCCAAGAAAACAAAACCACCATGCCAGACTCTTGCCCATGCTTAAGGTAATAGCTTTCTCTGTAGTAGAATTGCTTATAATAAGATACAATGGATTCAATAATTGTTCACATCTCATGGATCAGGAAACATGGTTCATGGGCTGTTGTTTTTCTTCTATATTCAGGATCAGGTTACAGGTTTTGCCATCAATGATTCAGTCTTGTCAAGAAGTAAGGCCTTTCTGAATTTTGCAGAAGAATGGAGTAACACAAACCAAACCTGTAAGTGTTAGCTTTTAATTTATCATGACAGCAGACACATTTGATAGCCACCTCACTGAGGCTACAGCAGGAAAGCCTGTAAAGAAACATCCAGTACATAGAGCTGAGGGTCAGTACTTCTCTTTCTTGTCTAGGGAGACTTCTTGGCTAGTTGAATCCCTATACATTCTCATGCTACAGTTCTTCCCCCACATCTTATACCACAGCGGAAATTCTCAAGCCCTATCCAGGGCTCTTCTGGTGAATCAGGACCCATCTTTGATAGACATATGGATTAAACAGAGATGACAGTAAACAAGCTATATTCAGGGAAAGTGTGTTCTCTGTGGAGCTGTGAGACATATGGGTGAAGTCCTGGGCTCCCAGGAAAGCCCTCAACTTCCTGATCCCTGCCTCTGAAAGCACAGAGGGGTCAGATGGAGACTCCTCAGAGCAGAAACAGGTCTCTCCACAAATACCCAGAATGGAACTGTCCCTTCCTCTGAGCTGTGGACCACCTGTTTGTTTCTCAGATTCAGTCCCTCAAGCACCTATAAGAGATTGAGGGAGGGTGGGGAGCATGTGGGAGGACAAGGGGTCAGGGGGAGCTATGAGATGAGGGGAGCAGGGGGTAAAGGAGGAGACAGAAGTTATTTGGGGCATAAAGTGAGGGAGAAACAGCAGAGTAAGTAAAAGTTAAAGGGCCTGAGTCTTCCTAAATTTTCCTCCAATATCTGGCTGATTCCTGAATCTCTCTGAGCCAAAGAAAATATTCTAAAATACCAGGAGTGGAGATGAGAGATTTCTTGACCAGTAAAGATGACTCATAGGAAGGCAATGAAGCTTCACTGGGAATTTAGAGAAGCCCAGAGAAGAATTTAGAACTTCTCAGATTCTGGGGTGACACAAAATGTAACATACAATCTACCTCCCAGGAGCCCCTTCCCACCACCCTGGTGTTTCTCCACAAACACAATTCATGATTGAATGCACGAGAGTTTGTAGGCTGCAGGGCTAGTGTCCCAAGGTTTCATGGCATTATCTTAAAGTGGATTGAAATCAGGCCCACGTTTTCAGGTGCTAGTTGCTTTTGTTTTTATTTTGGAAAAAAAAAAAAGTCACATTTACAGGACAGTTGCAAAAATAATATAAAACCCACACAGAGAACTCCAATATACCCCCACTCAGATACTGAGATCTACCAACTTTTAACATTTGCCAAGGTTGCCATATCATTCCTTCTATTTTCCTCTCTATCTTTCTATCCATCCATTCATTCATCCATCTCTCTATTTTGATATTTATCTGTTTTCTAAACATTTGAGAGTAGGTTGTATGCATCGTGCTCCTTAAACACTTAATACTTCCATGTCCATGTCCTAAGAACAAGGATATTCAATTATGTAACCACCTTAAGTATAGTTATCAAGTTTAATAAATTTAACATTGATGTAAAGCTTACAGTGCATATTCCATCTTTCATATGTCCCAATAATACCCTTTGGGGACTTTTATCCCCCATTATTATTTTCCAGTCCAAGATCATGTAGTACATTTAATTGTTAGTCCTCTTTTTTAAAAAAAATTATTGAAAAAAATGTATCATAAACTTTCCCATCTCAACGACTCTGAATCAAACCATTCAGGAGGATTAATCGCACTCATAATGTTATGGCACTCTCACCACCATCCATAGTGAGGGGAGCACGGGGTAAAGGAGGAGACTTTCCTGTCATACCACAGAGAAATGCTATACCCCTTATACATTAATTCTCCATTCCCCTTTTCTCCCATCCCAAGCTGTCCTCTACTTTATGTCTCTATGAATTTACATATTCTAATTAGTTCATATAAATGGAATCACACAAGCTATTTGCTTTTAAGGGCAGAAAAGAGATTCTCCACAATGGGTAGCACTGAGAACACAGTTGCTCAGACTGTTTAAAAAGTTCCTGAGGAATAAATATCTAAGTTCTAAAGTCAGAAGTTGTGGGTCATGATGGGACTAGCTAGGCCTGTCTGAGCAGAGGGGACCTGATGGGGCATTTTATCTTTTTAAAGCATTTTTATTGTGAAATACATATGCAGAAAAGCGATAAATTTCAAAGTACATTTTAACAAGTAGTTATAGAACAAATTTCAAAGTATGATATGGGTTACAGTTCCACTATTTCAGGTATTTCCTTCTAGCTGCTCTAAGACACTGGAGACTAAAAAGAAGTATCAATATAGTGAGTCAGTAGTCATACTCATTTGTTGAATCCTATCTTCTGTGTTATAACTCCTCCTTCTCATTTGATCCTTATCCCAAATATCTCCCATAGGGATATCTGGGCAATGGTAATTCTAACTTCTTCATTTTGAAAAGGGGTATCAACATTATGGGGTAAGAAATGCAACTGGTTGATGTTGTTGGAGATTCTGGGTTTCAGGGCTTATCTGGCCTAGGAATGATCTGGAGGTTTTAGGTTTCTGAAAGTAAACTTAGTGAGATAAACTTTTATAGAGTCTCAGATAATGCCCTGGGTATACTATTGGGTTTTCAGCAATTCTGTTGGTTGGGGTTTGGTATACCATGGCATTTTGCAATATCTAGCTGAAGCTTGCATAAGGGTAACCTCCAGAATAGCCTCTGGCTCTAATTGAAATCTCTTAGCCACTGATACCTTATTTTGTTACATTTCCCCCCCTTATGGTCAGGAAGGCATTGTTGATCCCAGTGTCAGGACAGGCTCATCCTTGGGAGTCACATCCAACATTGCCAGGGAGACATATACACCTGAAAGTCATGCCTCACACAGGGGAGGGTAATGAGTTTATTTGCAGAGTTTGGCTTAGAGAGAGGCCACATCTGAGCAACAAAAGAGGTTTTCTGGAAGCGACTCTTAGGCATAATTACAGGTACACTTAATTTCCTTTGATGGGGCATTTTCTAGTAATGCCCTCTCCTCTTCTCATCTAATCCTCTATCAGGTCAGGAAAAGAGAGCTCCTGACTTCAGGTCATTTGAGAGCTGTACAAATGAGGGCATGAATGTGATTGGAGAATGAAAAGGAGAAGGGAGGTCAGCAAATGGGAGAGTCAATACTGGCCAGCAGGAGGGATACTGAGAAAAAGGCCAAGAAAGACAAATACACTGATAAGGAACAAGTATGGGAAGGTGTCAAATATGAAAGAGACAAGAAAGCAACTTACACAATAGATAGATCAGTGCCTTAGGCCAAAGTATCTGGCATAATGTCCATAAATGTATGTCAAATAAATGATAATGAGATTCATATAAATTTTTGGAGCACATTGTGGGACACAAAGTCAGAACATCTTGTTTCCAAGACCATAGGGGAACAGGGAAAGGCATATTATTCTCTTTCCTTAATGACCTGCTAGTGGGTACTGGAATGAGCCCAAATGCTGAACATAAGTTGACTTGATAGGAATGGTTGAGTAAAATATATGACTCATTTCCCCTACCATACATTTAGGTTTCAAAATGACATTCTCTATACATATGCAGTAAGAAAGAAGAGAATGAAAAGAAGATGTGTGAACTTGTGCAGTGAAACCTCACAACATTGAGGCTGCTTTCCCCAGAGCTCCCTGCAAAGCCCAGGTGGCACCTGCTTATACTGCAGGGAGAAGTCATCCCATCAACCTCAGAGGAGTTCTGAGGTCAGGAGAGCATCAGAGAGAAGCACTCCACTTCCCAAATAAGGTAAAGCTTTTCCATATTTTCTCTAAACTTTCCTTCTCTGAAATACAATGGCCCTGCCTCTCCCACAGCTTCTGTCCAATTACAGAAATATTTGGGGTGGGGGAGGAGAGATATATAAGCCCCTGTGGATGGGCCCAGTGAAGGGAAAGGAAGCCTCACTGGTGAGCTAGAGGACTAACAGATCCATTTGAACAGCTCCACTTATGAGCAATCAGGACAACAAGAGGGTAGCACAAGAGCCCGTGTCCTGGAATCCCCTGATGGGATATGTGTGTGTGTGTGTGTGTGTTTGTGTGTGTGTGTGTGTATGTGTGTGAGAGGACTATCCCTTGAGACCAAATAAGATAAGATTTCAGCTTTCTCAGACTCCCCATTGTCAAGGTCTCTCTGCACTCTACCTGGAATCTATAGGCCACAGGATTTTGGTTCAGGCCCAAATGTTGCAAGTGCTGACTGTTCTTGTGTACAGAGGAGATTCTTCACAACAGGCAGCAGTGGAATGACAATCCTTCAGGCTGTTAAGAGAAATAGCAAGGGGAAAATGTCTCAGTCCTGGGGCGTCACAGTCTCTTTGAGAGAGGTCTAGGCATTAATATTATCCTTAATCCCCAGGAAGTAGATGACCCTTCTTCACCATTTCCTTGCTTCCCAGGCAAAGAGGTCCCACACTCCAGTTTTACTCTGAGACCCTCAGCGTGTGGTTTTACCCACTGGTTATTTCTCTGCTTTAGGATTCAAAGTTTTCTTTCCATGACTTTGACCCATGTGTTTCCATAGTAAGCCCCATTTCTCCCTGTGGGATGATAGTTTTGGGGCAAAGATTTCTGTGGAAAAGCTGGTTCTGGGTCTTTGGATCTGGGGAATGGGACAAAGGCAAGAAAGGACCCTGTAAAGTCCATATTCATTCTGGGGCATGCGTTAGAAGTGGGTATGTTCAGAGAACCAGTGCCTTGCTTGGATAACAGAGATGACAGATCCCATAGACTGTCACACAGCTGTGGGTCACTGTGATGTTGATGGAGTCTGTATGTGAAGAGAGGGAGCCTGAAGGGGACTGCTATTAACTATAATTTCCATTTCTGTTCCCCAGCATCTCAAATCACAGCTAATCCACAGGAAAGGAACAGAGGGCTTCTTTTATGTTAGGGTTTCTCAACCTCAGCCCTGATATTTGAGGCCAGGTAATTTTTTTTTACTGCCCTGTACCTTATAGGATGCTGTTTTAGTTTGTTAAAGCTGTGGAATGAAATATATCCGAAATAGAATGGCTTTTTAAAAGGGAATTTATCAAGTTACAGTTTATAGTCCTAAGGCTATAAAAATGTTCAAGGCATTCAGAGGAAGAGATACCTTGACTCAAGGAAGGCCAATGGTGTCCAAACACCTCTGTCAGCTGTGAAGGCATGTGGCTGGCATCTACTGGTCCTTTGGCTTCTGGTTTCAAACAGCTTCCCTGGTGGTGTTTTCTTTCTGCATCTCCAAATGCCTCTGTGTCAACACTGAAGCAACTGTTCCCCAGGCGTCTTTGTTAGCTCTGAGCTCTTTCCCTTTCCGTGAGCTCTCTTAAAGATTCCAGCAAACTAATCAAGACACACCCTGAATGGGTGGAGTCACATGTCCATCTAATCAAAATGTCACATCTACAATTGGGTGCATCACATCTTCATGGAGTAATCTAATCAAAAGGCCACAACCACAATTGAACGGGTCAATCTACATGGAAATAATCTAATCAAAGTTTCTACCCTTTGATATTGAATTAGTAGTAAAGGACATGGCTTTTCTGGAACACACAACACTTTCAAACAAGCACAGATGCTTAACAGCAGGCCTGGCAAGAGACCACCAGATATTGGTGGCAGCTCCCCCTCCCCCACCAGCTGTAATAACCAAAAATGTCTACAGACATTGTCAAAAGTCGTCTAGGGGGCAAAATTGCCCCTGATTGAGAACCACCGCTTTATGTAATTTGAGAGATGGCATAAGCAATGATAAAACTCACAAAACAAGAGATCCATGCCAGGTGCCTAGTATCTGGCATATGTGTATGTTATATGAAAGTATAAATCAAAGATGAGGAAATCCATACTGCTTCTTAAAGACAGTGTGGGAGGCAAGGCTAGGAAATCTGTTTCCAAAATAGGTGAAAATGGAACCTATTAGACTCAGCTTCTAAGGGGCAGCAGGTGGGCACTGAAGTGATCCAAAATTTTGACTGTATGTCAGCTTGATGGGAAGAGTTAAATAAAAATATATGACTGGCTACCACTTACTGTGTGGTAAGTGTGACCTTAAGGTGTGCGACCTTAGGTGAGCTACTTATCTCCCAGTTTAGGCAGTATTTACATGTTGGCTGTTATTATGACTACCAATGCGTCCACTGAAAATTAAAATAAAATTATGAGTTGCTATGATAGTTATAGAATAGTCAAAGTATCTGTGAAAACTTTATTTGGGGATTTTTTTCCTGTTTCCCACCAGCCACCTGTAAGTGAGGTTCATCTCTTATACCCTGAGTGCATGTGAGAGAAGAAATGATATGCTACAGACTCTGGGAGAAAGCTAGTCTTGCCAGTACCTTGATGTTGGACTTGTAGACTCCGAGTCATTTTCTTGCTTATTCCCCAATCCCAGACTTAGGCGCTTTCTAAACCTGGAAGATGAAAGAAGAAAATGAAGGGGGTGGGGCGTTACCTGTGAACTGCAGGATCACAATATAAATACTGCCCTTTTCTAGGGTTCCCTGGGAGACCCAGGCTAGCACCTACTTAAGAGGACAAGGGGACATCCCATCAACACTGACAAGTCCGAATGTGGGGGTCTGAAACTCAGTGGATAAGAACTATGAAAGGCAAAAAGGGAAGCTGTGGGGTGGAAAAATGTGTATTTACTTCAGACAGGAGCTTCCTTGGAAACAACATTCAAACATGCTCCTCAATCCCACCAATATGTTCAGACTGAAGCCTCCTTTCTCTGGGCCATAAGGGCCAGCCGAAAATCTGTGAAAAAAGCTAGGCTCCTCCTGCACCCTCAATAAACTAGGCCCAAACAGTAAGAGTGAAAGAAACATAAAGACAGCCAGCCACAGCAGGGAGAGGACAGCGATCAGCAGGAGGAGATGAGCATCTCTCAACTGCCTGGCATAGCCACCAAAAACCTGAGATAACAGTATTAGGTCCCATCCCTACTTCTTCAAT
This sequence comes from Myrmecophaga tridactyla, assembly GCA_004026745.1. Classification (NCBI taxonomy): domain Eukaryota; kingdom Metazoa; phylum Chordata; class Mammalia; order Pilosa; family Myrmecophagidae; genus Myrmecophaga; species Myrmecophaga tridactyla. The sequence continues at coordinate 26,972 of PVIY010012087.1, forward strand.
GTGGTAAAGAATTTCTACATGATCCCTACACTAAGAATGCTGATCTGTCACCTCATGATGCCTTACACTGTCACAGAGATAGCTCTACACATTGGGGAGGAAGAATAATGATTGACTTTTTTAGCCAGTGGATATGACAGGGTAAGGAAGACTCATCAAACTTTAGAGGCCAATAGGATCAAGCCCACCTTGCAGCTCTTGTGTGACCAAAAGTTCAAACATAACCCCATTTCCATAGCCCTCTTTGTGTGTGTGACACTCTGCCCCAAGAATGATTTTGACACTCAGTTTCCTGATTCCTTCCCACACTATACCCTCTTCTTTGCTGTTGGGAACTGAATCATGTCCCCCCAAAGACATATTTAAATCCTAACTCCTAGTCCTGCGGGTGTGAACAAATTTGTAAACAGGACCTTGAAGATGTTACTATTAAGGTGTAACTCATTGTGAATGGGATCTTTGAAAATCCTATTTAGATGAGACCAAACTGAATCAGGTTGAGCCTTAATCTATATGACTTTATAGAGATTATAAAGTCCTTATAAGGCTGAGGAGATCTGGACACAGTCAGTAGAGGCTAGAAGTTGGTGGAAGCCCAAATTGCTCTGGGATATACAGGTCCTGCCAATATCTTGATGTTGGACTTTAAGTCTCCAAAACCAGGAGTTATATATTCCTGTTTGTGTATTTGTCATAGCAACCCTGACAAACTAAGACATATCCCTTCTCATTCCTTCCTACAACTTAAGGGTTCTCTTGACAAATCAAACCCAGAGTCACTTATTTCAGCTTCATAAGGCTGTAGGAGTGGTGGTCAAAGACCTTACATCGATGTTTAACTCTATTCTCTTCTAGATTCAAATCTTTCAGATGTTGATGGCTCTTGAGAGTAGAGGAAATAGTCTGACAACAGGCATCAGAGGACCCAAAACTTTTCCAAACTTTAAGAGGCATGGAATAGAAAGTATTCTTGGATATCACTGCCTTTGTGGAAGAGAGATCTGAGTTCAGTTGCCCCATGCAGCATCAGCATCATGGTCGTATATCTTTGATCCTCCCTCTATGCTCTCTAGAAGACAACTCTCAGAATCCAGCTCAGGCCATAGTCACTGGCTTAGTCCAGATTCTGGAGCTTTCTTTCCAGCCAATTGTATTCAGATGGATACAAGAGCAGGAATGGCTGGGAGAAGAGTTCATCTCTGGGTCCTGGACCCGGGACTGCGGTAGATACAGAAGATGAAGAGGCAGGTCAGAGCCATTGCAATGCAGATCTGAGTGGTGATGGGTCTTAAAACTCATCCTCGGAATGGCTTCCTCAGCTCCCAGGACAGACCTCCTCCCTCAAAGAACAGTAGTTGGTGGATACTGGTCTCTGGATGGGAACTATCTGAGCATAGCAACCTAAGAAGATGATTTTCAACTCTAGAAACTCCAGTAATTGATTAAGGACGAAGATAGTTCTCATGTCATTTATTTACTAAGGTGACATCCCTTCTCCCCATCATTCTTAGCAATTCATCGTGGGTCCCAGAAAATAACTTTAAATGCTGAAAAGGTAGTGAACAGATCTCTCTGTTGAAGCAGGAAAGTTTTATTCACTAAATCTGTTGGTAAACATACAGGGACTTACTTTAGTTTCTGTACACATTAATTCTTACATGGTTTCACAGAATAACTTTGCCATGTTATGCTGTAAAGGAGTTTCAGTCAAGTGGGGCTGTTGCTCAGAAACAGGAGAGAGATTCTCACAAAAGAAGCAGTAGCTCCATGGTGAACAAATCTGTGGGAGAGACAAGTGAGAAGGAATGACTTCATGTACCTAAAGAATGGTAAGTGAGAACAATTACTGAGCTTAAGTCACATGGACCTGAGCATTGTGCCTGTGCTGGGTATCAAGAAGGGTTAGTAGAAAAGCTGTGACCTTTCTTGCCTCAGCGACACATTACGGCCCAGTTAAGGGCTCAGCCATGGGCACAGGCCCAATTCTCTATGACTCTTTCTTTTAGGAGTCCCCTCTTTTATAAAGCAAGCCTGAAGCCTAATCTGGATTGAGTGACATAAGTGGACCAGAAACAATGGAGAAACAAATGGGGAAAGTGTGAAAATGGAGTAGAAGAGAGAAGAAGGCTGTTCTAGTTTGCTGGCTGCTGGAGTGCAATAAACTAGAAACAGAATGGCTTTTAAAAAAGGGAATTTAATAAGTTGCTAGTTTATAGTTCTAAGGCCGAGAAAAACGTCCCAATTAAAGCAAGTCTATAAAAATGTCCAAATTAAGGCATCCAGGCAAGAATACTTTGGTTCAAGAAGTCTGATGAAGTTCAGGGTTTCTCTCTCCACTGGAAAGGCATGTGGTGAACATGGCACTGTCCACTAGCTTCCTCTCTCCACGCCTCTTGCTTCACGAAGCTCCCCTGTGGCATTCTCCTTCTTCTCCAAAGGTCGCTGGCTGGTGGACTCTGGTTCTCTTGTCATCCTGTTGTAATTCTGCTGCTCTCTCCTTGTTCTCAAAAGGAATTCTCTCCAAAATGTCTCCTCTTTTATAGGATTCCAGTAAACTAATCAGGACCCATGCAGAATGGGTGGAGACATTTGAATGACTCACATCTCCACATCAGTTGACACACTGACTCATCAACTGACTCACCATCAATTGACACAACTGATTGACTCACATCTCCATGGAGATAACCTAATCAAGTTTCCAGCCTATAGTGCTGAATAGGGATTAGAAGAAACCACTGCTCCCACAAGATTGATGAGGATTAAAAAATGGCTTTTCTAGAGTACATAAATCCTTTCAAACTGGCACAAGGACTAAGAGATGACTAAGAAATAGATCACTACCACCTAATACTGGCAGTAACAAATATGCTTAGTTTTATTCAAACACTTGTTTTGCTGAACTACTCCCAACCCTCAAATTTAATTTCTGTGAAAGGACCTGTAAGGCTGTCTTTCTCAAACTAAATCTATATCTCAGATCACTGTATTCCTCCTAATTGTTTCAGAGTTCCAGAAGCAGGAAGAATGCTGGGCCTGGGGTCCATGCAACCAGGCAAGAAGTCAATCTCTCTTTCTTCATAAAAATTCTCTCTACTGGAATAAAACAAAACCCTTCACCAAGCCAGGCAGGATTTACTTCAGGTATACAGGGATGGCTTAATTCTTAGAAGGCAATCTATTAATGATATATAACATGTTAATTCAAATAAGAACAGCTATATAATAAAATACAAGTCCCCAAGTTATTTAATAGTGTCTGACATCTATTGTGGGTAAAAACACCTATTCTGGGGAGAAATAAAAATAAAATATAGAAAAATATTTTCATAGCTATTTGAAGACATGTTTTTTTTTTTTTAGATTAAAAGATTATTTGCCTAGAAGGCACATGATGGTATAACACATGTTGTTACAACATAAATATACGAAATCGGTGGATTTGTAGAACTGATCAGAAAATGAGAAAAACCACCTATAATAGTGTATTGGTCTGAAACTGCTATGTACCCCAGAAAAGCCATGTTCTTTTAATCCAAACATGTGAGGCAGACCTATTGAAGGGTGGGGGACCTTTTGATTAGGTTGTTACCATGGAGATGTGACCCCACCCAACAAGGTGGGTCTTAGCTTATTGGAGTCTTTTAAGGGGGAAACATTTTGGAGAAAGCTCAGACACAGACATTGGAGATGCAGAAGAAAAATGCCCCAGGAGACGCCAGAAGCTGAATCATCTGAAACCAGATGCCAGGGGAGAAGGGCCAGCAGAAGTTGCCATGTGCCTTCCCATGTGACAGAGAAACCCCAGATGAAATAAGCCTTTCCTGAATAAAGGTATCCTCTTGTTGATGACTTAATTTGGCCATTTTCATGGGCTTGGAACTGTAAATTTGTAACCTGATAGATCCCCTTTGTAAAAGTCAATCCATTTCTGGTATATCGCATATCAACAACATTAACAAACTGAAACAGATAGCAATACAGAGATTAGGTCTACTTATACATTTACCTATTTTACTACTGAAAATCCTATTTATTTAGGAAAAAAAAAAAGCTATAGTAGCACTGAAAAGCAAGCAGGCCAGAAAGCTTGAGGTGTTCCTAGAAGAAAGAAAGCAACTGGGATCAGACTGACATGAAAACTAGAGCAGAGAAAGTTGGAGCCCAAAACAAGGCCAAGAGCTCCTTCTTCTTCATGATGAAACTTCTGAGAATATTAAGCTCAAAATCAACAACTTCAGAGAAAAGGAGCAGGCCTAGGTATAATTAGGGAATTGAAAGAAATGGGCCAGTGGGATCCTTTCTCATGGTGGCAAGGAAAAGATGATAGCTTTGCCTTAGGCCCCAAGGATAAAGGCACCGGTTGCTTCTTTCAAGAGATGAACAATTTGCCTTAGAAAGGCTCTGATATAAGTGTGGGGCTATAGAGAGAATGAGGCTAAACAATGTTGAACCTATACCACAGTCAGCTTTTACTTATAAGGCAAATAAGGGATGACTCGGTCACTTGTTTTCAGCACATGGGTGGAAATAGGTTCAGCCGTGGGAGAGAATGCACTGGGACTAGAACAGGGAACCCACAACAAACAGGAGGGATGAGGAATCTCTATCCCTGGAGAATCTGTGATCCATACAACCCTTCCAGTCCAAACTGCTAACTTCTTTTCTGGAATCCCTAGAAGCTGATACCTATAAACAGAATCTGCTTCTACTCACAAGTAAATGGGGTTCCTAATTTGGCATTTAAATAAGTGGGGAAAGACCTCTCCGATAAATGATGTTGGGACAATAAATGACTTTGGGATGTCTATAAGGTAAAATGTGAATCCAAAATTACTGCTAACCATCAAAAAAACAAATCCTAGTTACTTTAAGGAAGAAAAACTTAGTAGCCAACCCAAATCCAAACACATAAAAACCATCGTAAGTTCTGAAAACACAGGAACGTATTTTTTGATTTGTGGTTTGGGGTAAAGTTCCTATATAACATGCAAAATAAAGAATCCATGAAGAAAATGATAATCTTGACTACATACAAATAAAAATAAGCTACAGTAAGATGGAAAATATAATGATAAATGTAGAAAAATGCAAGTGACAGACTGGGAGAAAATAGCTATAAAAGATACATAATGAACCAAAGGATTTAAAGGCATGGCACATAAGAAATTCCTGCTAATCATTGATTAAAACGCATACCAGCTAAAAGACAAATAGGAAAAGGTTATAAATTAAATATTTAATTCACAAATTTAAAAATTGTCAATAAATATAAGTAAATATGCTTAACCTCTTAAGTTTGCCAGAACTGGTACAACAGATATCACAAATTGTCTCACAGTTTGGGAGGCTAGAAGTCCACAATCAAGGTTCAATCTACCACATTAACCTATTACTGATCAATGAAATAAAATTTAGAAACAAGACACCATTTCATTCATTAGATTGGCAACTTTCAATAGATAACATTTAGTGCCAACCAGCCATGGGAAAGGGGGTGAATAAGGATTCTCATGCACCATTATGAGACTGTAAATGGTTTAGATAGTGTCTGTAACTATAATTATTCAAATGGGTGTTGTAGATTGAATTTTGTCCCCCTAAAAGGTCTGCGGAAGTCCTAGTCCCCAGTACCTCAGAATGTCACCTTATTTGGATATAGGGTCATCAGAGACAGAAGTAGGCAAGTTAAAAATAAGTCACACTTGCTTTGGAGAGGTGGGGGAGACAATCCTCTCAGACTTGCAGCAGAGCATTCTCGCATGGGAACTTGGAGCCAATGGACTCATTTTATCCACATACAGAGACCCTGCAGTGGCACCACGTGTCTGCCCCCCATCCCTGAATCAGTCCACTGCAGGCACCTGGACTTGGGGGAATCTGGAAAGCTCCCTTCTCAGGATGAAAAGGGATGCCAATCAGACCATTAGCCAGTGAGAGAGACACTTTGGGTCCTGCTGCCTAGATCCTTTATATTCAGGGGCTCACTGCATACATAAGCAGAGAGGTAGGGGCCAGGCAGCTGCATTGCAATGCCAGGCACCTTTCTGCCAGTCCCGAGGCAGTCAAGCAAGCTGGTGAAAAGCAGAAAACCACTGTGCTGCCTACTAGCTGGTAAAGTTGAACCTCTCAGTCCCATAGCCTGGAGTCTTTCCACACAGGAGTGTGGGAATCACCAGATCCATTGCACCTACTAGCTGGAGTCTTTGCCATGGTGCACAGTGCCTAACCCCAGCCCCGGAGCTGCGGCCTTGACTGTATTTTCACCTGGTCTGGATCCTGCCCAGTGGGCTGCCACAGCCATGGAAAGATGAAGTTGTAGGGAAGAGGTGTCCCAAGGTCACCATCTTCTGGGAAGATGGGTAAAGTACAGATCAGCAAGCTGCTTCTCTGCCCAGCCTCCAACAGATTTCTGTAAAGGGCTGTTCCTCTGATTAAGGCCCTGGGCTTGGTTTGGCTGGGAATTACTGACAAAGTGCCAAAGGAAATGTCCAATGCAAACCCAAGAAAAAATAAAATATTAGATGAGCAAAGGAAACCAACTTTCAAGATAATCAAATGTCAAGAAACCAGAAAAAAAAAAAAAACTAAAACCAAAAGCAAACAAACAAAAAAATATATGAAGAAGCAAGAAGATATGGCTAAGCCAAATGATCAAATTAAAAAGCCAGAGGAGACACAGAATTTGGAACTGATTAAAAATCTTCAAATAAATCTCCTAAATAACTTCAGTGAGTTGGTTAAAGAAATAAAGGTTATCAGGAAGACACTAGAGAAGAGAGAATAAAGAATTTGAAAGAATAATAGAAAAATTGATCTTAACGGAGATGAAAGATACTGCAGATCAAATTAAAAATCTACTAGAGACACATAACAGCAGATTTGAGGAGGCAAAAGAAAGACTAAGTGAACTAGAGGACAAAGCAACAGAATTCAAAAGCACAAAAGAAAAAAAATGGTGAAAAAGATGGAAAAATCTGAATCGGATCTCAGGGAAATGATGGACAACATGAAGTGCACAAAGATAAGAATCACTGGTGTCCCAGAAAAAGAAGAAAAGAGTAGAGGGCAGGAATATTATTTGAGGAGATAATTGGTGAAAACTTTCTAACCCTTATAAAAGATATAATACGCAAATCAAAGAATCCCAAGGAACTCCAAACAGAATAAACTCAAATAGACTTTCTCAAAGACACATAACTAACAAGACTTTCAAATGCTAGAGAAAAGGAGAGAGTCCTGAAAGCAGCAAGAGAAAATTCACCACATACAAGGGAAGCCACAAAAGACTAAGCACTAACTACTCATTGGATACTATGGAGCTGAGAGTGCAGTGCTATGATATATTTAAGATTCTGAAAGAGAAAAATTGCCGGACAAGAGTTCTTTATCCAGCAAAGCTGTCTTTCAAAAGTGAGGGAGAGTCAACATTTTTACAGATAAACAAATGCTGACAGAATCTATTAATAAAAGCCTGCCATATAAGAAGTGCTTAAGGGAGTTGTGTCAGCTGAAAAAAAAAAAAAAAAAGACAGGAGAGAGAGACTTGGAGGAGAGTATAGAAATGAGGATTATCAGTCAGGGTAACTAAAAGTATAAAAAAAAGAGAAAAATACTAGATCTGACAAATAAAACCCAAGGGATAAAAGAAACGAAGTTAGGACAGCTTTTACAATAATAACATTGAATGTTAATGGGTTAAACTCCCCAGTCAAAAGAAACAGATTGGGAGAATGGAGAACAAAATATGATCCATCTATATGCTGTTTATAAGAGACTCATTTTAGATCCAAAGATACAAATAGGCTGACACTTAATGGATGGAAAAAGATATCCCACACAAGCAATAACCACAAAAAGGCAGCAGTAGCTATGCTAATATCAGATTAAATGACATTAAATGCAAAGATGTTATGAAAGACAAGGAAGGACAGTATATATTAATAAAAGGGATAATCCACCAAGAAGATATAACAATCATACATGTTCATGCACCAAATCAAGGTGTTCCAAAGCACATGAGGCAAACACTGGCAAAACTGAAGGGAGCAACAAATATTTGCACATTAATAGTGGGAGATTTCAACACACCAGTCTCTTCAGTAGATTGAACAGCTAAGCAGAAGATCAACAAGGAAACAGTGAACCTATATAATATGATAAATGAATTAGACCTAAAGACATATATAGATCATTGCATTCCCCAAACAGCAGGATATACTTATCAAATGCTCATGGAACAGTCTCCAGGATAGATCACATGCTGGGGCACAAAATAGGTCTTAATAATTTTTAAAAGACTGGAATTATTCAAAGTATGTTTCTTCAATCACAATGGAATGAAGGTGGAAATCAATAACCACTGAAAAACTGGAACTTTCACAAACATATGTAGGTTTAACAACACATTATTAAACAATCACAGGGTCAAAGAAGAAATTGCAAGAGAAATCAGAAACTATCTGGAGACAAATGAAAATGAGAACATATCAAAACTTACAGGATGCAGCAAATATGGTACTGAGAGGCAAATTTATAGCTCTAAATACCTACATTAAAAAGGAAGAAAGAGCTAAAACTAAAGGCCTAAGTTTTAGCTTAGACCAGCTGAAGAAACTAGAGTAAGAACAGCAAACTCACCCAAAAGCAAGTAGAAGAAAAGAAATAACAGAGAGAGAAAAAAATTCAGAAAATCAATAAAACCAAAGTTGTTTTTAAGATCTTTGATCTTTTGAAAAGATCAACAAGATAGACAAACCATTAGCTTTGTCAATCTGACAAAGTCAGAAAGTCAAAAAGGGAGATGACAGAAATAAATAAACAAAATATGGTTTATATACAGAATGGAATATTATGCATAAGTGAGAAGAAATGAGGTCCTGAAGCATGACACAACATGGATGAATCTTGAGGATATAATGCTAAGTGAAATAAGTCACACACAAAAGGACATATATTGTATGATTTCACTATTATGAACTCTCCAGAATATGTACCCAGAATCCTAAAACATAGAATATAGGAAACCTAGAAATAGACAATAGTTAGAGAGGGGGAAATGTAACCTAAAATGCTCAGAATGTATAACAAGGTTGAACTTAAAATGTTTGGAAATAGACATAGGGTGAGGGTAGCCGGTTAGTGAGAATATAACGAACAGTGCTATACTGTAGGTGATTTTGGTTGAAAGGGGTTATTTAGAATCATGTATGTCACCAATTAATACTACAGATTTAAATAAGCACTTGCATGAACTGGTATAAAGAGTTAATAATAGAGTGGTATGTGGTGGAAAAATACCTATTGCCAGAGACAGACTATAGTAAACAGTAATACCTTAAAATTCTTTCATCAACAATAACTGGTGTACCACACCAATACTAAGCATCAATAATAGGAGGAGATAAGGGATATGGGGTGTTTGGGGTTTTCTTTTTGTATGTGTCTATTTGATAATTTTCCTTTTGGAGCAAGAAAATGGTCTAAAAGTGAGTGTGATAATGATTGCAATACTAAGTGATGATACTGTGAGATGGACTATATGATAAATGAATATAGCTCAATAAAATTTGCCAGGAGTAGGGTGGGTCCTTAAGCCAATACAACTGATGTCACTATAAGAAGAGGGAAATTGGACCCAGTCAGACAGAGGTGAGAACATTATGTGAATGACTAAGGCAGAAAATGCCATGGACTGCTAGCAAGCCATTGCCAGAAGCCAGGAACAGATGATTTCCCATAGACTTAGAAAGAAGCATGACCATGTCAACACCTTGATTTCCTACCTCTAGTCTCCAGAATGTGAGGCAATAAATTTCTAAGTCACCCGGTTTGTGGCAACCCTAGGAAATCAAGACAATGGGCGCATCCTGTGCTCCAGAAATTCCACTTATAGAAATTTATTCTACAGAAACACTGGGGTACAGAGATGTATGTGTAAAGATGCCATAGAAAAAAACTGAAGACAACATATATGTCCAACAAGGGGGATTAGTTTGTTAATTATGGTTATCCCTACTATGGAACACCATACAGGTATTTAAGGGACTGAAAAATGTATATGGCAGACAACAAAATATCTCAAGATGCAATGATATATGAAAAAACTAAGTTATAGAACAGTAGGTATAATCTGATCACATTTAGGTTAAAATAAAAACTAAATAAAACTATATGTGTGTGTGTTCTTTTGCAAATGATTCTGGAAGGACATGTGCCATGCTGGTAGAGGTGGGCTCCCTTGTGAAGGGGAGTGGGACTGGTTGAGGGGAATGAAAGGGGTCTCTATTCTGCATACTTGTGTACCAATTAATTTTTTAAAAACAAGTTTCCATTTACATATACATATATTTACATTACACTTGTATAATCACCAATATACAACCTGAAATATAGAAGTAGAAGGCCTGCTACATAGTAGCTCAAGAATTTAAGCCTTAAGAATGTGTAAATGAATACCCATGATTACTGAATCAGACACCTTTTATGCACCACTTTAGCTCCTCTTGACCTCACCTGTGTCTTGTGCCAATTGCTGCTGTAGCCAACAGCTCTGACCTATCTGATGCAGGGGCAACCTGACAGCACTTCCCTCCCTACCTGTACTGCAAGCCCACCCGGGGCTTCACTATTGAGGCTGTTGCTGGAATGCTCTTGGTCCTTTTACATTAGCAAAAGAGATTCACACCCCATTGGGCAAACTGAGCCAGTGAGTGAATTCGTTACTGTTTTCCCTATGCCCATGGATGGTCCTGAGATGTAAATTATACGGCTCGCTGGAGACTGGTTCTATGGGACTGAGTACTTAGGAGAGCCAGCTTGGGAAGTAGGTGGGGTTTTGTGTTGATTCTCTCTGCTTCTCAGCTTCATCCCACTTGCCCGCTCCCTGGGATTTGGCTCCCTTTTCAAGGAAGAACACACAAGCCCTCTGTCCCAGGCTCTGCTTTCTACAGAATTTAGGCTAAAACCTTAATCTTAGTCCGCAGACTCTTGGGCTTCTACAGATACTTCAGATGCCAACTTTCTTCCTTCCTCGTCACTGCAGGTATGAAGTGAGCAGGCAGTGTGATGGAGTGGTAACATTTCTGAATTTAATCAGAAGCCCTGGGTTCTAATCACAGTTTTGCCAATTGCTAGCTGTGTGATAGGCCAAGAGAGTCAAATTCTTCACCTAACTATAAAAGGGGAATGATATAATGCATCTTACAGGGATATCATAAAGGGAGACATGGAGGTAAAGGAAATTATTATGATATAAAAATCACTTTACAATGTAATTAGATGTACAAATAGTAAAAATAATAGGGTATTTGAACTTTAAAAAATGCTTTAAATCCCAGCTCATTTAACTCAGTCTTTAGAATACTACATTGTTTCCTTCCTCTTTTTTTGCCCTCTGTCTTTCTCTCTACCTGTCCCTCAATCAGTCATCTTGTCTTTCTTATCCCACAAGGAGTTTTGCTGAGGGTAGGGAATGAGCTCAGACTCACATTTCAGGCAGTCTTGATAAAACTTTTCCGTAGAAGAACTGTCCATGCAGTAAAACAGGGCCAGGCTTATCAGATTTGGCTTCATGAACACACAGAACAGCTTTTTCCAGGCGTCAGCATCAGCTCAACATACACTGACCTGCAGGAGAAACAAAAGACCTGTACCATTAGTTCAAACAACAAATGGAACTCAAAATAGGCATTCTCAAACACTGTGAGAGGAAATATAATTTGGTGTAATTTATATTGGAAGATAATTTCTCCACTTCAATCAAAATATAAAATGTTCATGCCTTTGGACCCATCAATACACTTATAATTTTATTTTACAAATACTCCCCACTGGGGCATGGACTGAGCCTTATTTATCATTGTATTTCCATCACCTGCCCAGTGTCTGACACAAACAATGCACACAATAGTAATGAATAAATCTGCAAATGAAACAGAATATATGGTTACTCTAAAGGGAAATGAGTAACCAAGGTTTGAGTGGAAGCACATGGAAAGGGCTAGGCAGCACTCTTACCTTCGGGTGTCACTGCTCCACCGCCACTCCCTTCCCTCCCTCCTAAATGTCCAAGAACCAAAATCAAAACAAAACAAAACAAGGGAAAGAAGAGATTCTCTTCCAATGCTGAACCTCGAATTTTCTAAGCTTCGGGATAAGTGTATACCCACTTATGTTCCTTCCAGCTGCTACCGGCCAAATTCAATATCCTTTTCGCGTCCTCTCATTGCTCCACAAGACCACCTAGTGTAGCCTCGAATCCAGGTGACCACCCAGCTTCTCCGGAGACTCTCTTTCCTCGGCCTCCAGGACATATTTTCCGGTTCTCTATTTCTCCTCCTTGCCCCGCAGTCCTGGCTCCACCCCGCGGTCTCCAGCCCCGCGCTTCGTCCCTCTGGCGCCTGCGTTTCCCGCCAGCATCCCCAGCCACCTTCAACTTTCGCTTTCCCTTTCTATTTCGGTGGGCTAAGGAGGCGCGGCCGCTGCCGGCCTGGGCGGGGCCTCGAGGGCGTCGGTATCCTACCTCGGGCGCTCCCAGGCGCGGGTCCGCCGGGACCGTCTAGTGGCCGCGGCCACCTCGGGGGCGGGGGCAGGCCGGAGGGCCGGCGCCTGGGGCTGTGCCCCTGCGCTGCTCGTGGGCAGCCGAGAAGGTGGTAGCCAGAAGTGCTGCCGCTGTCCCCGGTGAAAGGCAAAACCACACTCTGAGTTGTCAGCCACAGAAGGGGTGGTGGTCGCTCTGGTGGAGGTGTTGCTGCCTCAGGTGGTTCCACTCTTACCCTCATCCTGAGTCCTGCTCCTGGCCCACCTGGGGCCCCTCAGTGAGGCTGCAGGACTAGGACACTGTATTAGGGTTCTGTGTGTTTCAGGGTGGGCCATATATTCTCAACGGGGGCAATATTACCCCTGAAGGGGCGAAAATTGGTTCCTGGGATGAAAAAATCTTACCATTTTTATGAATAGGGCATCGGTATACATAACACCTCATAAGAGATATACAGGTTATCTGTAGTATTAAAGTTCCAAGGTGGGGAGGTAGTGATTAGGAGAAATTGCTTAAAAAGTCTTCATAGGGGGACGCTAATGAAAAAAAAAAAAAGGTTAAGAAACACTGGGCTGGACTGACAAGAGAAGCGCTCAGGTGTGTGCTGGTAAATTCTTGAGCCCTAGGAGGAAGAGAAAAATCATACAAACATCTACGTAAAAAGAATATGCTACATATTAGAAAAATTAGACTTTGTTTCTCTAATACTGAAAGTAAGTGGAATGGCAATTAAAGATTACTGAGAGAGAGAACTGTGCCCAGTTATTCCCATACGGAGCCATAATCAGACTGATCTGTCAAGGTGAAAGATATTTGAAGAAATACAGAAATTCAGAGAGTGTATCTCATATTCTAAAGTGCTAAAAAAAAATACTTGAGAAAAGAATTTCCAAACAATAGGTGAATTAAAACAATGCTAAATATATGGCTCAGCATAATGATCTGCATAAAGGCACACTGTTGATTTTCACAACAAGGATTTTGATTGTGGTATTACTAATTAGCCTGAAATTTTGGATACTTGCAGCGTGTCACTGTGATGGTTAGGTTCATGTATTAAAATGCCTTGCTATGGTGTCCAGTTCTTTAGCTAAGCAAACACTGGCCTGATCGTTACTGCGAAGGTATTTCTTGGGTTTAAATCTTTAGTCTGTTTGATTGCATGGATGGCTGATGACATGTAGAATCAATAAAGGAAATTGGCTTCAGCAGCAAGAGAAGCTTCAGCCAATCAGTTGAAGGCCTTAAAGGGACTGATGATTTCAGCAGTCAGAAGAATTTCAGTCTCTGGTCGGCCAGCCGGCCAGTCTGCCAGCCTGCTAGCCTCTCCTGGGAAATGCATGGAAACTTTCACTGGAGTTCCCAACTTACTGTGCCTACCTTATGGAATTTGGACTCACCAATCTCCATAGTCACATGAGCCAATTCCTAATATAAATCTTCTAATATTTATGTACATTGTAAATATAAATATATATTGGTTTCTTTTCCCTGGATGATTCCAATACAGTAAAAATGTGTCAAAATATTAATGGGAGTCATTTGCTCAATTCTCATCCTTATATCCCATTAAAAATAGAGATACTAAGAGGAAATGAGTTTTATTTTGCAATTTCTTTGAAATATCTGCTAAAAAATCTATAGGAGATATTGTTTTGTTGTTATTGGGGTTTTTATGTTGCTTTATTATTATTTTTTTTTTTACGAAAGCAGTTGTAAGGTTACAGAAAAATCATGTAGAAAGCACAGTTCCCAAATATCAGCCCCATCCTGTCCTCTCTCCCTGCCAATTTTCCTTTTATTAACATTTTGCATTAGTGTGATACTTTTGTTATAACTGATAAGCTAATACTATTTTTAAGTATATATATGCTGCTGAAGCTAGCACTATTAATATTTTAATTTATGTGATTAACTGTAGTCCATGGTTTACATTAGGGCTTACTCTTTGTGTTATATATTTCTACTGTTTTTTTTTTTTTTAAATTGTGGTAAGATATATACGACATGAATTTTCCATTTTAACCACTTTCAAGAATACAATTTCAAGGTTGAGTTACGTTCTCAATGTTGTGCTACCATCACCACCAAAATGAGAAAAATTTTAAACCTTAAAGCTCTTACCTTTAACTAATAAATATTTATTGCATGACTTATGACTAGACTTTATGCAGGGGACTAGGAAACACGAAATAAAAATTGATACTTGTCCCTGCCCTCAGGAGATCTCATGCTAGTGAGGAAGAAAGATATAAATCAAATAATCACGGAAAGGAATGCACTTTCATGAGTGCTTTGGGATTTTAAAGGAAAGCTTGTTTCAGGCTGGGGAATGAGCAAAGGGCTTCCCTAGAGGAAATGACCTCTAAACTCATCTGAAAGGTAAATAGATGATTTACAGTGTTTCTGTGGCTGGAGCAGGTGCAGGGAACTTTGAGGGGAAGGGAATAGATCACAGCCTGTGCAAAGCCACTGAACCTGGACGAAGAATGTAATCGTAATAAAACAAAAAGGACTAAAAGACCCACAGTGTCTTCTGAACAAGCAAGGTTAGGATTTTTAAAATATGCTTATTATTTTTAAACATGGAGAAGTCATCCAAGTTTTTTAGCAAAGGTGAATCCCAATCAGATTAGTTTATTGCAAGTATTATTTTGTCTGCTTTGTGAGTCTCCAGTGGAAATGAACCAGATATAGCAGAGAGATTGAGGGGTATCAGGCATTCAGAGTTAGGGAGAAGATATCTCATTTAAGAGATCAAGTTTTGAAGCATATTTACACTCTGTCCTAAGCTGTCTCAGTGTGTTGGTTCTCTCTAATATAGCTTTTAGAGCTTTGGTGTGCAAAACTTGGTGGTTCTCAGCCTGCTGCTTTGGCATTGTCTGTATGCAATCTGAAAATGCTCCCACCCTGCACAAATGAATCAGAATTTGCATGTTAAAAAGATCCTCAGGTTATTTGAATGTAGGTAATTTGAGATAGAGCAAAGGTTCTCAAGTTTGGCTGAATATTAGAATTACCTGCATAGTAACCAGTTCCCACCACCAGAGACTCAGATTCAATTTGTATCAATTTTGGCTGGGAGCTAATAAGTTCTAACTCCCCAGGTGCTTCTAATGTACAGTCAAGTTTCAGAAACCTTTGCTGTAGGCAGTTCTCAAAGTTTGAATTACATCAGAATCACCTGTAGAGCTTTTTAAAACAGATTGCTGTGCTCCATCTTAGAGTTTCTAATTCAGTGGGTCTGTGGTGAAATCCAAGATTTTGCATTTTCAGCAATTCCCAGTTAGCGCTGATGCTGCTGGTCTGGGACCCACGCGTTGAGAAGCACAGCTATAAGGTGTTTAGAGAGATTTTCAATATGAGAGTGACTTTAATTAGGAGTGACTGGGAAAAATGCAATCTGTTGCTTTATAGATAGATTTTTTTGTCTCTTCTCCATTATGAAGTAACATGATTATTCCTACTTATTGGTACTCCCTATGTAATTTTTAAGTCTACTCAATTCCCTTAAAATATAAAGGACAATGAGAGAAAAGTAATTTTAGACATTGTTTCAATATGAAATGCTTAGACATACTGTACTTGAAGACGTAAAGCAGGAAGAGGCTTGCGTCAATTCTAGATTCCCTTGAGAATCAGTATAGATTAAAGAATATCAAATGCTAAATGTTGAATTGTGTGGTGGAATCCTCAAATAACATTAGCTGAGATGTTATCCCAAACATGATTTTCTGTATTGGCGAACATTTTATGAATTTCTGGGCAAAATTGTGTATAATCTTCCTTTGACTTACATATTTGGACCTCTAGAAAATTCATTGTGTATTTAAAAACATCCAATAATAGTTTGAATTTTTTTTATAGTCATATGTATTAAGACCTATGTGGTAGATTGAAGCTGTAGGTACCCCATAAAAACATTTTAAGGAAATTTTTCACCACACTCATTTCCACAGCCTGTTGGAATGTCCTTTGATGTGCTTGGACAACTTGGACTCATGCAGCACTGTCCTGAGCATTGCAGGTTGTCTTGGCCACTGTCAGTAATAGCAGTGCCCAAAATCTGTGAGAACCAACCGGGCTAACTCAGCATTTCAAAATGTTCCCCACAGGGTGGTGTAATCCCTTTTGAGAACTAGTGGCTTAGGTGATTTAATCACCGTCGGTGGTCTCATGATTAGCTTAGGCTGTATGGCTGTAGTCCATGGTAACTCAATCAACGAAGACCAACGAAAGCCTCTCTCCACTCAAGATGATTTATATAAGCCTGTTTCCTGTTCTTTGACACTTTGGTTGGAAGAGCTAGAGGTAGGTGGTCATCCCAGTGGCTTCAGAGTCCCTGTGGTCTCACTGAAGTTCCAAGTGACTGCCCTCATGTCCTCGTCCCCACTCAGGTTGGCTGTCGTATGTATGAGTAACATCAATAGGAGCATGGAAGTCCACAGCCGTCTCAAGAAGAAAGGGTTCAGTGTTCAGTCTTTTGGAACTGGATCTGATGTGAGGATCCCAGGCCCAAGACCCAATCTCCCTGTGGTTTATGATTTTGGAACAACGTACCAACAAATGTACAACGACCTTCTAAGGAAAGACAGTGAATGCTATACCCAGAATGGAATCTTACACATCTTGGGAAGAAATCAGAGAATCAAGCCCCGCTCAGAAAGATTTCAAGAATGTACAGATTCTTTTGATCTCATCTTTACCTGTGCAGAGAACGTCTATGACAGTGTAGTGGAAGACCTGTGTTCCAGAGAACAAGAGACCTTCCAGCCTGTGCATGTGGTCAATGTGGAAATTGAAGACATCCAGGAAGAGGCCATCCTTGGAGCTCTACTCATCTGTGATCTCTGCCAGCACATACAGCATGCAGATGACATGGAAGATAGTCTAGATGTGATGCTCCTGAAATTGGAGGAAAAGATGGGTAAGAGTTTTCTTCACACCATCTGCTTTTACTGAAGATCTTGACTGGACTTGGCACCTTTGTAGGTAAGAATTTTGTGTCAAATTTGACTATTCCATATTTTCCCTGAAAGCCGTCTAAGTTTTCCAAGGGATTCTATGAGAAGTACCATGCACACTGGTTGGCCTAACGGCAGGAATTTGTCTTCCGGTTTTGAAGGCTAGAAGTCTAAAATTAAGGTGTTGGCGAAGGCATGCTTTATTCTGGTGTCAGCAGACCTCTGTCACATGGTGATTTCTCTCTCCTTTCCGGCTTCTTCTGACTTCTGGCTTCTTCCTGTGGTTCTCTGACTGCATCTGAATTTTCTCTTTATGAGGCTGCCAGTCATATGTATTAAGACCTATGTGGTAGATTGAAGCTGTAAGTATCACATAAAAACATGTTCTTAAATAAAATCCGTTCCTGTGAGTATGAACCCACTGGAAGTGGAACCTTTTGATGAGGTTACTTCAGTTAAGATGTGGCCCCACCCAATTAGGATAGGTCTTAATCCTATTACTGAACTCCCTTATAAACAGAATGGAATGCAGACAGAGAGCCACAGAAGGAAAGAAGCTGAACATCATTGAAACTCAGAAGAGAAAAGAGACACCAGGAGATGCTACCATGTGCCTTGCCATTGCAACAAAACTAAAGACCAAAGATTACTAGCTGTCAGCCCCAGAATGCCGTAGGCTTTGGAAAGAAAGCATTACCTTAATGACACTTTGATTTGGATCTTTTCCTAGACTCAAACTATGTATCGTAAATTCCCGCTGTATAACCTGACCCATTTCTTGGTATTTGCTTGAGCAGCCTAGGAAACTTAAACAACCCATCCTGATTCAATTTGGCCACCCTTCAAGTAATAATATCTTTAAAAGTGTCTATTTACAAATGAGTTCACACCCATAGGAACACAGATTAGGATTTGAGCATGTGTTTTGTGGTAGACGTAATTCAATCCCCAATAGCATTTTTTTAAGTTTTATTTAAATACTTTTATTTAAGAAAACAAACAATATTTAGAACCACCAAAAATGGATATTTGTTAGCGTATCCATAGGCATATTTAAATAAAGTATCCAAACAATAATTGTAAAGCCTATGTTTGCACAGTAAGTTTCATAAACCAATTTACAATTAAGGCAAAGAAAAAAATCTGTAACTACAGATATCAGTTTCTTAAATTCTGAATAATAAATATTAACTTAAATGCCATTTGATTAGCTGTCAAAACTGTATTCTAAATATCAAGTAAAAAGTTCTAAATATCAACTTGGGTATAGTAATGATATATGTTCCTGAACACTTTCAAGCTTTTGAATTCAGGAATCTATTTTATCCACTATTACTATAGCTGCTCATAGTTTTCATTTGTCAGATCTATGCATTTTCCCTCTCTCACTTTTTACCTTTGTTACCCTTTCTAATGCTCTTCAATTCGGTTCCCTCCTCCAGACCTCCCTCTCTCTCTCTTTTTTTTTCAGTCACCACAGCTCCCTTTAATATTTCTTGTAGGACAGGGCTCTTGTTGGCAAATTCTTGCAGCCATTTATCTGTGAAGATTTTAATCTCTCTCTCTCAATTTTGCAGGAGCGTTTGGCAGGATAAAGAGTTCTTGGCTGGAAGTCTTTCTTATTCAAAAATCTTAAACACATCACACCAGTGCCTTCTCACCTCCATGGTGCCTGTTGAGTAATCTGAACTCAGTCTTATATGGTTTTCTCTTGTATGCAACAGATCTTTTCTTTTGCTACTTTCATGACTTTTTGCTTCTCCAAGATTTGACATTCTTATAAGCATATGTCTTGGAGTAAGTCTGTTTGGATTGATTCTAGTTGGTATTTGCTGGGCGTGTTTGGTTTGGATGTTTTATGTTTTTTATAAGGGTTGAGAAGTTTTTCCCCATTATATCTTTAACTAGCCTTCCTATCCCTTTACTGTTCTCTTTTCCTTCTGGGACACCAATAATTCTTATATTTGTATGCTTCGTGGTATCTGTCATTCCCCTGAGATCACGTTGCATTTTTCCATTTTTCTTGCCATTTATTCTTTTGAACGTTTAAGAATTGTTTTGTCTTCTAATTTGCATATTCTTTCTTTTGCTTCTTTTAAAAAATATTTTTATTGATAAATCTTATCATAAAAACATTCCATACATGGTGTACAATCAGTGGCTCACACTATCATAAAAAAGTAGTTGTATATTCATCACCATGATCATTTTTCAGAACATTTGCATCACTCCAGAAAAGGAAATAAAAATAAAAAAAAAACCCTCATACATAACATACCCCTGACCCCTCCCTCTCATTGACCACTGGTATTTCCATTCCCAATTTATTTTAACCTTTGTCCCCCCATTATTTATTTTTTAAATCCACATTTTTTACACATCTGTTATCTTCCTCTTGAAGTCTACTATTGAGTCTCTAATATATTTTAATTTGATCTATAGTATTTTTCCTCTCTGATATTTTTCTAGTCTTTCAAATTCTTTATTCTCTTCCAGTGTCATCTTGATATCCTTTATATTGTTACGAACCACCTTAATTAGTTCCGAATTCCGTGTCCCCTTGGGTGATTTAATTTGGTCATTTAGCTGAGCCATATCTACCTGGATCGTCACATGCTTTATGATCTTTTAATGTTGTACTAAGGCGGTTTTGCAAATTTAGTTCCTTCCCACATCTAAGATTTTGAATCTGCTTATATTAGCTTTGGTGATCCCCTTTTGGAATTGGTTTGTCAGTCCTTCCCCTTGAGACCAAGTCCCTAATCTCAAGGGAGGATGGCACTTCAACGTAGGGCTTTATTTCAGAGCTAGGCAAATGAGCAATTTGTCAGACTGCGCTTTCAGCTTCTCTCCAGCAAATGGTGCTCTTGAGTCTTCTTGCCCCCTTAGATTTACCTGTCCCTGACTGCAGGTGCAGTGTCTAGTGGTCATTCACGGTGCTCAGTTGGGCTGGCTTCCTCAGCCTCATCTCTCTACCTGTGCACACCTGTGGTCTCTGGATCTCTGTGGGAGATCGGGAGTGGTATCAGGATCCAAATGAATCTTTCACTGGTTGGTTATCGGACTGGTACCACTCTATGTCCTCCATTCTCTCCTCTGGGAGAAGAACCCCCCACCCCACCCCCAGTCTTTGCCAAAAAGAACCAGGTGCCTACAGCAGCGTGTCATATGGGCAGGGAGCAGGCACTATATCTTGACTAAGTGGAGTCTGTGTACAGATAAAGCATGTCTGTTATCTTCCAAGTTCACCATGGGAATTCCCAGCTATGGAGCTGAAGGGAAGATTTTCCCTTCAGGAAGGTAGGGTAGGCAAAGTTGTGACCAAGTACATTTACCCTGTTCTCTCTGACCTGATTTCTTTTTGTCGCCACCCACTACCGAGGGCCTCCCTGTGGAAGGTATAAGACTCTATAATCACTCGTTCCCTGGAACCACTGTCCCAGTAATTTTTCTATTGCATTTCCCATTGTTATACACATCCAGGGAGAACTCAGCCTATTCTATTCTGCCATCTGGCCAGAAGTCCCCCAGTAGCATCTTTAGAGACCTTTCTCCTAAATGTTCTTTGTATTATTTTTAGGTATACCACCAGAGGAAGAGAAGATTATCAAGAAAAGCATTTTATGGGATATGAAGAGAAAGCTTATAAATAGTAGCCATTATAAAGCTCTCTAAATGTGCTTGTTTTATGTACTTTATACTGGACAACCAATTTAATGATAATATTGTTCTGTATGGAAGTTATTACCACTATTGAATTTTCTGGATGAGCAAACCAAAGTTTATAATAGATAAATGACTTGTTAAGAATGTTTTTAAAATCAATTACTTAAACTTTTTTTTCCCTGTTTTAAGCGATATATTAAAGATTTCCCCTTCTTTTAATCCATCCCTGTGGGGGAAGACCTATTGTGAGTAGGACCTTTTGGTTCAATTTAGATGTGAGCCAGCCTATTCAGGGTGGGTGTTAATCCCTTTACTTGGGCCCTTTATGAAGATAAGAGAGAAGATGTCTAGAGACATTTGGAGAGAGCCATTGAAACTGAAATCCAGGAGAGAAGGCCGTGTTGCCTTCCCATGTGGCAGAGGAACCCTGGATGCCAGCAGCCTCTCTTCAGAGAAGGTGTCTCCATCTGGATGCTTTAATTTGGACATTTCCATGATCTTAGAACTATAAATTTGTATTCTAATAAATCTCTTTTGAAAAAACCAACCCATTTTGGATATATTGCATTCTAGCAACTTTAGCAAACAGAAATATTGACTTGAAAATATATTATAGGGTACATGGGTGGTTCAGTGGTAAAATGCTCACCTGCCAGGTGGGACACCTGAGTTCCAGGTCCTTGTACCCTCCTCTCCCAAAGAAAAACATATTATAAACCTGCTGTGGTCAAAGTAGCATAATGCTGGTATAGATAGACATATTGAAAATGGAATTGAATTGAGAGTTCAGAAATAGAGACTCAGATCTGTGGTCAATTGATTTTTTTTTTTTTTGAAGAGTTTAGAGAGCTTATTTATTTTAATCCTTGATATTATATCAACATTTGCAACTGTATACTTTCAATCAGCACATATAGATTATATGAATAATTGAGCCCCAGTTTTATCAAGTGAGAGAGATGATCATTAGAGGAGTTCTGGGAACTGTTTGTTTTGATGGTTTTCTCTAAACCACATCATCCATTTGGGATATCCACTACTCGCTGCTGCCACTCTTCTCTATCCGGTCTACTCTGCCTTTTCATTGTATAATGTACATCATAGGATAACTCAACTGTATTTCATCCCAATTTAGTGTTTGCAACATTTCCTGCTGCTGGGCAAGTTCTGGCTTCTTGATGTTCCCCAACCAGTGCTCAACTGAGTCCCTATAGCGTTGGGCAGGGACAGGGTATTCCACTCACTTCAGCTTCCTGAGCCCTGCTAAGTGCCTGAGCACATTGGTGATGCCTGGGGTGGAGATGACATTGTCACTGAAGACAAGGGAGTGGAGGAGGGTGCAGCTGCCCAGGGCAGGCAGGAGGGCTTTGAGTTGAAATTCCTTCAGGCTGCACCCCTTCACATTCAGGTATTGGAGGGTGCCTGATACCTCATCCAGCAGAACCTCTAGAGGCCCCGGGACCATTCCAGAAAAGTCATTGTTACACAGAACCAAACTCTTCAGGTAGGTGGCATCATGGGCAGTAAGTCTACATTCATTGGCCACTTGTATCTCCAACAGTTTCAGCAGACCACCAGATATCTTATATAGTTGATCTGAGATATTGTTGAGTTTCTGGTTGAGTCCTTGATGTGGCCCAGAAGACTTAGCAGGGAGAAACAGCAGGGAACTTCCAGGGAGGCCCTGGCATGGTGAACATGCTCAGATTGTGCATTTTACTGAGCTCCCTGAACAACAGAAATAGGTTTGACTTGTATCTGATGTCAAGTCTATGCTCCTGCTTCACCATCCTGATGGAATCTAGCTCCAGCCTTTCGGAGATATTTACCAGGCTGCATACAGGCATTTGGTTCATTTCCAATGCCCAACAGTGGAGGTGAAAACAGCCATGATTTCTTTTCATTCTGCATTAAGTAGAAGAGCCCAGACAGGTGCACACACTCAGAATAGCTTAAGTCAAGGTCTGCATATTTTTGCATAGGTTCTCTGTAGCATCAAGCCTGTTCTCTGGGACTGGGTATGAGCTGGTCTGCCTTTGGGTCTTTCTGAGTTTGAGTCATAAGAAGGTATGCAGGCCAGGTCTCAGAGCATTCCTCCCAGTTGGAGAGCGCAAGGTCATGGGTTAAATCCAGCACCTTCAGCTTTGATCTCTTGGGGCAAGCAGTGTCTGCAGGAACAAATTCTAGACCATCTAGTATAACTTCCAACATGGTTTCTGACTGCTCCCTTAATGATCCCAGACAGAGGCAGGGAAAGGGCCAGGCCTTCATGATCTTCGTGTGGCCTCTAGTGAAGGGTGCTGGGAAGGGGACCTCAGGGAGCCCCTCCAGGGCATGCGAGGCAGAGTCCTCATCACTCAGCAGGCTCTGAACTGTAAAATCCAAGAGACTGAGGGGGTGTCATCGTCTCATTTGGCTTATCTCCACTGACCTGTGGCAGTTCTTCCTGGGCAGGTGAGGGGTGAGATACTGGATTGGTAGAAGGTGCTTTCCAGTAGGCTTGGATGCTGGACGAGTTATGAGACTTAGGCAGCCTTTGAACTAGGCGACTTCCCTAAATGGAGCTACCAGGGCTTCTGCAGTGATGGCCTCACCTTACCCTTCTACCATCCCTAGAGGTCTTTTTCCCTTAGAGCTCTTTCTTGTCCTCATATCTCCCTCCCTCATCTACTCTTTCCCTGCCTAGAACCACTTACTTCCTCTCTAGATTCACAGTTGATTTTTTTAATTAAAAATTTTATTAGAGAAGTTGTGGGTTTATAGAACAATCACACATAAAATACAGGGGTCTCAAACACCTCTCCACTACCAACACTTACATTGGTGAGGAAAATTTGTTACAATTGATGATAGCACTTTTTTTGTAATTCTGTTTTTTTGCTTTTATACATTTTAAAGTTTTTATTGTGAAATAAAACAGAGAAGTGATATACTTCAAAGTATAGTTTAATAAGTAGTTATAGGGCAAATTTCAAAGTATAGTGTGGGCTATAGTTCCATAATTTCATGTATTCCTTTTGGCTGAGCTAATACACTAGAAATTAAAAAGAAAAATCTATATAATGATTTAGTAATTGTAATCATTTGTTAAATCCTAACTTTTTCTGTTATAATTCTTCCCTTTCATTTGATCATTCTCTTCATCTTCAAGGATATTTGGGCAATGAGTCTTATAACTTCTTTGTGTTGAAAAGGGGTTCAGACATTATCTAGGGGAATACATTTGGTCGATGTTCTGGGAGAGACTGGTACCTCTAAGTTTCAGGGTTTATCTAGCATAGGAACAATCTGGAGGTTTTAAGTTTCTGAAAAATAAACTTAAGAATTAAAACTTTTATAGAGTCTTACAGAGAGCTCTGGGCTTTCTGGAATACTATTGTTTGGGGCCTGGCATACCATGGCAATTTGTAATATTCAGCTGAAGCTTGCATAAGAGTAACCTCCAGAATGACCTCTTGACTCTATTTGAAATCTCTTAGCCAAAGAACCTTATTTTGTTCCATTTCATTTCCTACTTTTGGACAAGCAGGCATTCTTAGCCCCGTGATGCCAAGGTCAGGCTCATCCCTGCCAAGTCACGTCCCACATGGACATTGGAGAGAGAGAGAGAGAGAGAGGGACAACAACTGAACAACAAAAGAGGTTTGGGGGTGGGGGGTGGAGTGTGACTCTTAGGTGTGTTTATAAGTAGGTGTAAACTCACCATTACAGAAATGTTTCATAAGGGCCAGCCTCACAATTAAGGGTTTGACTTACTAAATTTGAAGTCACCAATGATTGAGAGAATATCAGGGATTTTCCAGTTGGGTGAGTTTAATAGTTCTGTCTTTTTGCTCCTGTCCCTCAAGGGACTTTGCAAATACTTTTTTATTATCTGCCCCCAAATACTCTGGAATGTATCATAGTATTATGTTAAGCTATACAGCATCACAAGATCTCATTCCCTATTCTAAGATCCATGTATTTAGGTTGTTTAAATAAACTGGCTAGACAGGATAAGTTAGTGTGCTACAGAAAATTTAATTTTTGGGCAAAATAAACATCTCTTCCTTTGGTCTCACACAGAAGTTGAAGTTTTAAAATACAGACAGTATCATCCTTTACCCTGTATTCTGATTTCCTTTGTCCCAACCAGATCAGCCTCATTCATATCTCTAATTGAAGTCTGATCTCTTTTCAGCTTCTTTAACAGTTACTGAATGGAGTAATCCTGGCTACAGAGTTGCAGAACTCTAACTCTGAATCTTAGGTGTCACACAGTTACCCATAGGTTCAGGGAATTACTGAGTTATGCACAAAGAGCACAGCGTCTCAGAATTTAGAAATCACGCTTAAAACTCAGGAATAAAGGTGACTGCTTTAAGAGCTTACTATCTAAGCCTCAATTTTCCTATAAGCATTTTCTGAATGAGAACATATAATATATGGCCTTTTGTTCTTGGCCTATTTTGCTCAACATAATGTCCTCAAGGCTCATTCACCTCATTGCATGCTTCATGACTTCATTCCTTTCTGTAGCCTCACAATATCCTATTGTATGTACACATCATAGCTTGCCCTTCTGCTTATCAGCCAGTGGATCCTTTGGCCACCCCCACCCAGTGGGTATCATGAATAATGCCACCATAAACATCAGTTTGCAAGTATCTATTCTTGTTCCTGCTTCCAGTTCTTCCAAGTATATTCCTAATAATAGGATTGCCGAATCCTATCGTGACCTTATATTTAGCCTCCTGTGGATTTGCTATATTACCTTCCAGAGGGACTGTGCCATTTTATTTCCCTATCAACATCAAATAGACATATCTTTCTCTTCACATCTTCTCCAATGCTTGTATCCTTCTGTTTGTTCATTTATTTTTTGAATCTGCAGTTTCTGTTGATATATATTCACATACCATATATTCTATCCTAATTATTCGATTAATGTCTCAAAGTATGTTCACTTAGTTGTACAATGATTGTTGCTCTCAATTTTAGACAAATTTCATTGCTCCAAAGAGAAAAATAACAGATATATACAGCAACACAAAAACCCAAAACACCCTATATCTCTTATTCCCCTCAAATATTTACTCCAGTATTGATGTAGTACTAATAAGTTATTGCTGTTAAATATAGTCCCTAGCATGCAATAGGTAATTTCCCCCCTATACCACTCTGTTATTAACTCTATATGCAAGTGACATACATTAGAAGTAGTTCATGCAATAACTTATTTATATTTGTAGTGTTAATCAGTGAGATACAAGACTTTAGACAACCCCTTTTAATCATATTCACCTTCAATTGGCATAAGTATGATTACTTATAATCCCATTAAGAAACTACCATCACCTCTATCCATTCCCAAACATTTAAGATCAACCTTGTTAACAAATCTGTATGTATTAGGTAACCCCTCCCCTATCTCTAGTTTCCATCTCCAGGTCCCCTATATTCTACATTTTAGGACTCTGAGTTTACATTTTCTAGGTGGTTCATGTTAATGAAATTATACAATATCTATCCCTTGTGTCTGGCTTATTTCACTCAGCATTATGTGTTAAAGGCACATCTATGTTGTCACATACTTCAGGACCTCATTCCTGAATATTATACTCCTGTATAATATTCCATCATGTATATACCACATTTTGTTTATCTACTCATCTGTTGATGGACACTTGGATTGTTTCCATCTTTTGGCAAATGTGAATAATGCCACTATGAACATTGGTGTGTAAATATCTGTTCATATCACTGCTTTCAGATATTAAAGATATATACCATGTAGCAGAATTGCTGGGTTTGGGGCATCTCAATATTTAGTTTTCTGAAGAATCATCAACTGTCTTCCACCAGAGGCTGTCCCATTTTAAATTCCCACCAGCAGTGATTAAGTATTCTATTTTTTCCTCTCCTCACCAACATTTGTGATTTCCTGATTGTTCTAGGGGTGTGAGATAATATTGTGGTTTAAAATTTTTTTTTTAATATCAAATTGGGTTTTCATATGAAGCTAAAATTTAGTTTTTCCCTGTTATTGTGGTTTTGAGTTGCAATTCCCTAATAGCAATGAAGATGAACATCTTTTCATGTGCTTTTTAGCCATTTGTATTTCTTCTTCAGAAAAAGTCTATTCATATTCTTTTGTCCATATTTTATAATTGGGTTGTTTGTCCTTTTGTTGTTGAGTTATAGGATTGCTTTATATGTACTGGATATCAAACCCTTATCAGTTATATGCTTACCAAATATATTCTCTCATTAAGTTGGCTGCCTCTTTACCTTTTTGACAGAGTCTTTAAAGCACAAAAGTGTTTGATATTAAAGAATTTTCATTTATCTATTTTTTTTTCTTTCATTGTTTGTGCTTTGGGGGTAAGATCTAAGAAGCTACTCCTATTAGTAGGTCTTGAAGAGATGTTTCCTATAGTTTCTTCTAGGAGTTTTATCATACTGGCTATTATATTTAGGTCTTTGAACCACTTCGAGTTAATTTTTGTGTAGGGTATAAGGTATGGGTCCTCTTTCATTCCTTTGGATATGGCTATCCAGTTCTCCCAGCCCCATTTATTGAAGAGACTATTCTGTTCTAGTTCAGTGGATTTGGGGGCCTTGTTAAAATTCAATTGACATAGTTCTGAGGATCTATTTCTGAACTCTCAATTCAATTCCATTGGTCAATATATCTATCTTTGTGGCAGTACCATGCTGTTTTTTTTTTTTTTTTTAAATTTGCATATGGGCAGGAGGCACCAGGGATTGAACTCCAGACCTCCAGCACGGCAGGTCGGAGCTCTGCCTGCTGAGCCACGGCAGCCGCCCAAAGTACCATGCTGTTTTGACCACTGGGCTTTATAATTTGCTTTAAATTCAGGAAGTATAAATCCTCCAACTTCATTCTTCTGTTTTTGGGTGCTTTTTGTCTGTTTGAGGCTCCTTTCCCTTCCAAATAAATTTGATACGTAGCCTTTTCCAATTCTGCAAAGTAGGTTGTTAAAATTTTGATTGTATTGTATTGAATCTGTAGATCAATTTGGGTAGAATTGACATTGTAATAACATTTAGCCTTCCTATCTATGAACAAGGAATGCCTTTTTACCTACTTAGGTCTTCTTTGATTTATTTTAGCAATGTTTTGTAGTTTTCTTTGTACAGGTCCTTTACATCCTTGGATAAGCTTATTCCTAGATACTTTATTGTTTTAATTCCTATTATGAATGGGATTTTTTTTTCTTAATTACCTCCTCACGTTATTACTAGTTGTTTCAGTTTGCTAAGGCTGCCAGAATGCAATATACCAGAAATGGATTGGCTTTTACAAAAGGGATTTATTAAATTACAAGTTTACAGTTCTAAAGCCATAAACCTATCCAAACTAAAGCATTCAGAGAAAGATACCTTGACTCTGAAGAAAGGCCTATGGTGTCTAGGGATTCACTGTCGCATGGGACATGGTGATACCTGCTGTCCTTTTCTCCAGGCTTCTGGTTTCAAATGACTCTCTCAGTTCTTGTGAATCTTCTTACCTTCTTCTGGGGTGCTTTCTTTCTGCATATCCATATATCTGGGTTCTCTCCAAAATGCCCCTCTCTTAAAGGACTCCAGTAAGTGAACTAAGGCCCACCTTGAATGGACAGGGTCACATCTCCATGGAAACAGCCTAATTAAAAGATCCCACCCATAATAAGTCTGTATTCACAAGATTGGATTAAGAGAGTGTGGCTTTTCTGGGGTACATAAATGTTTTAAATTGGCACACTAGTGTATAGAACCATTACTGATTTTTGTGCATTAATCTTGTATCCTGTCACTTTGCTGAATTTGTTGATTAGTTCATATAAATTTGTTGTAGATTTCTCAGGATTTTTCAAATATAGGATCGTGTCATCTGCAAATAATGAGTTTTACTTCTTTCTTTCTGATTTGGATGCCTTTTTCTTTTTCTTGCCTAATTGCTCTAGCTAGAACTTCTAGCACAGCGTTCAATGTTGAATAGCAGTGGTGACAGTGGGCATCCTTGTCTCTTTTCAGATCTCAGGGGAAAGACTTTCAGTCTCTTAATATAGAGTATGATGCCAGCTGTGGGTTTTTTATATATGCCCTTTATCATATTAAGGATACTTCCTTCTATTCCTACTTTTAGAATTGTTTTTATCAGTAAAAGATGCTTTTGTTGAATGCTTTTTCTGTATCAATTGAGATGGTCATGTGAATTTTCCCTTTTGATTTGTTAATGTGTCGAACCACCCTTGCATGCCTAGAATAATCCCCACTTGGTCATGGTGTATAATTCTTTTACTGTTCTGTTGGATTCAATTTGCAAGTATGTTCTTGAGAATTTTTGCATCTATGTTCACTGTGGAAATTGGTTTGTAGTTTTCCTTTTCTGTAATATCTTTATCCAGTTTTGGTATTAGTGATATTAGCATCATAAAATGAGTTATGTAGTGTTACTTTTTCTTCAGTTGTTTTGGAAGAGTTTGAGCAGAAATTGTGTTAATTCTTTTTGGAATGCTTGCTAAAATTCCACTGTGAAATTGTCTTCCTCTGGGCTTTTCTTTGAAGGAAGGTTTTTAATGACTAATTGAATCTCTTTTCTTGTGATTGGTTTGTCGAGGCCTTCTATTTCTTCTCAAGTCATTATGGGTTGTTCATGTATTTCTAGGACATTGTCCATTTCATCTGTTTTCTAGTTTGTCAGCTAGTTATTCTTAGTATCCTCTTATGATATTTTATTTCTTCAGAGTCCACGGTAATGACGCCCCATCTCATTTCTGATTTTATTATTTGCATCCTCTCTTTTTTGCTTTGTCAACCTAGTTAAGGGCCCATCAACTTTATTGATTTTATTTGATTGTCTCTACTGTTTCCTGGTGTGCTGTGATGCATAGGTTCTGGTGTCAACTTGGTCAAGTGGTTATGCCCAGTTGTCTGGTCAGGCAAGCACTGGCCTGACTATTCCTGCAAGGATATTTCATGGCTGGTTGATAAACCAGAAGCCTAGTATATTAAATCATCAGTGAATTAATTGCCCTATTTTACCGTCTTTCCAGAAATCCTCAAATGACTTTTGACAAGGTCCCCAAATCCAATCAACTGGGACAGAACAATAAATGGTGTTGGGAGAAGGGATATCCATAACCAAAAGAATGAAAGAGGGCCCCTCTATCTCATATCCTATATAAAAACTAACTCAGAAATGCATCAAAGACCTAAATATAAGAACCAGTACCTCCCTTTGTTCCTGTGTCCATAGCAATAGACTTTGTCACTTTATCTCTGCAGATTGATCCAGTGGTTATATACACTAATTACCATGAGTCTTTTTCCTTATTTAAAGGAGCCCCTCTTACTGAACATAGATGACTTACTATTACTATAGTGTTATGGAAGTATTAAGTTTGTGCTAAAAATCCATTGCCATTTGATACAAATGATATTTGTTCTTTCTGTGAAAGAGAGATGCCCTTGGGTGTGTTTGTACACAAACTCTTCAAGTGGTGAATTGATGAAGTAGCATCACCCCCACATTATTGTCAGTGATTGGAGATATCCTGGGGAGGTGCAGGGCAGGGTGGGCTCTTTTAAGTCATTTGTCAATGACCCCATTGATTCAATGGCCCCTTCCCCTCTTTCAGTCTGTGTTGTATTTGCTTATTAGGCAGTAATGCCATTGATAAGTTTTAAGTTGTCAGAAATTAAGTGCAAACATCAGTACAATACCCTTAGTGTTGGTAAAAACAATTGCCTTAAGATAAATGACTCATATTTGGGTGCAGTGTTTGATATTCAAAGCAAAATGTTATAAAAATAAACAAATGTAAACTAAAAACCAAACAAAAAACCAGTATCATAAATCTCCTGGAAGAAAATGTGGGGAAACAGCTCTAAGATCTAGTAATAGGGGGCAGTTTCTTCGACTTTACACCCAAAGCAAAACCAATGAAAGAAAAAACATGGATAAATGGGAACACTTCAAATTCAAATACTTCACTGCTTAAAAGGACTTTGTCAAAAGAGTGAAAAGGCAGCTGACTAAATGGGAGAAAATATTTGGAAACCACATATCTGAGAAGGGTTTGATATCCAGAATATATAAAGAAACCCTACAACCCAACAATAAAAAGATGAACAACCCAATTAAAAAAGGGCAAAAGGCATGAGTAGATGTATCTTCAAAGGGGAAATACGAATGGGGAAAAGCACATGAAAATATGCTCATCTTCACTAACTATTAGGGAAATGTAAATCAAAGCCACAATGAAATATAATCTCACACCTCCTAGAGTGGCGCGGCGCTATTAAACAAGAAACTGCAAGTGTTGGAAAGGACATGGAATAATAGGAATGCTTATTCACTGTTGGTGGGAATGTAAAATGGCACAGCTGCTGCGGAAGACAGGTTAGCAGTTCTTCAGAAAACTAAATATCAAGTTGCGTCACACCCAGCAACCTTGCTACTCGGTATATATTCCGAAGATCTGAAAGCAGGGATGTGAACAGACACTTGCACACCAATGTACATAGTGGCATTTTTCACCATTGCCAGGAGATGGAAGCAATTCAAGTGTCCAACAAATGAACTGATAAACAAAATGTGGTATATACATATGATGGAATATTACTCAGCAGTAAGATGGAAAGAAGTGTTAAAAAAATAGAATTACAAAAAAAACGTTATCCTCAACTGTAAAAATTTTTCCATATCAATGCAACTTTTGGTGGTGGGGTAGTGTATGGGCATCATGTATTTTATGCATGATTGTTCTATTCTTAGTAAAAAAAATAAAAAAAAAAAGAAAGCGTAGTTAGCATGATGGGCCTGGGTTTAACATTCACAAGCATGACCTTGGACAAGTTTCTTAACCTTTTCAGAAAGGTTCCTCAGCTTCCTCATGTATAAAATTCTCACAGAGTTATTGGAAAAATTAAGTACTATACATAGAAAAGCTACAGAAGAGATGCTTTTATTTTTACTTTGTTGTGTATTTCCCTAGGCCCAGTGATCATATGCAGTGAAATATAATTAGCTTCTAAGCCACAGATTAAAAAGAACAAGGAGAGCGGGCCATGGTAGATCAGCAGGCAGAGTTCTTGCCTGCCATGGCAGAGACCCGGGTTCGATTCCCAGTGCCTGCCCATGTGGGAAAGAGAAAAAAAAAAAAGAAGGAATAAGGAGTGGAAGTCCTGCTTCACTGAGTGGTTTGACTTTACATGTCCCCTGCCAATCATACGAGTCCCATAATTTTATATATCTTTAATACAAAATGCAACGATTTTCTGAAAGTCAAAATTCTAAGAAATAAAATTGTGTCCCTTTAAACAATTTATTAGTTCTTTGCAGCAGTTAATACTGAAGGCAGTAGACATCTGATTTCCTTTGGGGAGCCATTTATTTATTCTCTTCTAGCAGTCGATGCATTGTGAACATGTGACTCAAGCCTGACCAATCAGCATTTTCTAACACCTAGACTTAGATACATGATAAATGTCCATTCAATCAGAGTTAGTCATGGATATTTTGATAAAACTCTGAGGAAAAAGAAATACTTTATCCACTAGATGTAGCCTGGGGCTGTTGTACAACCATCTTGCTACCATGAGAGAAGACCTTCCTGAAGACAGAGCCATCACAGAGGAAAAGAGAGCACAGAAATGGAAATAGATCAAGGGCCACTGGTCTTGCTTTAGCTACTGGATCCAGCCTTCATTTCAAAACAGAGGGAATTAATATTAGTCTGTGTCTTCAAACCTACCTGCTTACATGTTTGCCTCT
The DNA here is from genome assembly GCA_004026745.1 of Myrmecophaga tridactyla. NCBI lineage: Eukaryota > Metazoa > Chordata > Mammalia > Pilosa > Myrmecophagidae > Myrmecophaga > Myrmecophaga tridactyla. The sequence goes on from PVIY010012087.1 coordinate 59,907, forward strand.
TTCTCAAACCATTAGCCTGTAGGACCCAGGTACATTCACATTGTTTTTCTTTTATCCAAGTTTGTAGAATGGTGCCTGAAAAATAGTTTCTGCTCAAAATAGGCTTGCCAAGTGATTGAGTTAATGAATGAATGGCAGTACATTAGGACATAAATGACAAAATTTCCAACTGCAGAAAAATCTTCCAAATATGTACACTTCCCTTCCCCCAGCAATAACTACTCTTTTTCTGATTTTAGTCATTTCTAAATTTAACTCTCTGAGGTATGAGCCCTAGAAGTATCTCACCTCAAGCCCACAGGCCCTGCAGATGTTACCTCTTAAAGGTCCGTTGACTCTTCCTGGGTTTCAAGTCAGATAGATTTCAAACCCTCTCTAATCAATTTTTGGTTTGTGAAAATGATTTGGCAAGTGATTCAAATTCTCTGAGTCTCACTTTTCTTAAGTGTGAAATCAGAGTAATATCCATCCTAGAGTAGATATCCACTCCCTAATGCAAAAATATATAAACTGCCACATGTGGAGTGCTTACTACATTCTCTGGCATAAAGCAGATGCTTAATAAATATTGATTTAACTCCCTTGTGATTGTATTATGTTCAGATTCATTCATTCCTGAAACACCACTGGCCTTTTATACTCCAGTCTCTTCTGTCAATAGTTGTTCTGATAAACCTCCACTTGCAGTCTTTCTATACTAAAGTGATTGTGCTAAGCTACTGTCTTCAAAACATCTGGAGGCTGCCTACTGTGTAAAAGATAGAGTCCAAGTGCAAAGTTTGTGTTCAAAGCCCTTCTCTAGCCAAAAAACCTGTCTGTAAAAACACCTCCCCTGTATTTCTCCTAAAGTCCCTGTGCAGTAGTCACGCTGGGCAGAAACTGTTTACAAACCTGCTGTGCTTTGATTTGTACACACATCTTTTGTTTTTTGGCTCCATTCTCCTTACAATCTTTAATCTCAAGATTGAGTTCCAGTTCAAGTATCATCTCATTATTACCCTTCCGTGACTTCCTTTCTGTATGCATAATCCGATGTAGCAGAACTTCATACAGTGGCATCTTTTATTTGATTCATTGGAGATATGTTTTGTTTTAATTAAACTGTTACTCATTAAAACCATAGAATTGACCCTATTCAATTTTTTTTAGAGAAGTTGTGAGTGTGCTAAACTATTTCTTGCATAAAATATAGGACTCCTGAACTATACACCAACCTATCACCAACAGCTTGCATTGGTGTGGAATAGTTAATCAAATTAGCACTTTCTAAATTATTGTACTATTTTTTAACAGTAGTTATTTTTTTTACAATTGATGAAAGATTATTGAAATAGTTATATTTATCCTCCACTATTTACATTAGTTGCATTTTTTTCACAAATACTACTCTATTATTAACATCTTGTATTAGTACATACATTTGATATAACCCATGAAAGAACATCTTGTATGAGTACTATTAACTTTAGTCCATTGTCTACAATGGGGTTCACTGTGCTGTACAGTCCTTTGTTTTCTCTTTTAATTTTTATTCTAGTAATATATACATCCTAAAGTTTCATCTTTTAACCATATTCACCTGTATAGTACAGTGCCAATGAACTCACAATAATGCATTACCATGACCACCACCCATTTCCCAACCTTTACTGTCAGTATAAATAGATATTCTGTTCAAATTAATCATCAATTCCTCATTCTCTAACCTCATTCTATCACTGGAAACCTATATTCTAGATTCTAACTGTTTGAGCGTCCTTATTATTATTAGTTTATTATAGAATATTTTTCCTATTGTGTCTGGCTTATTTCACTCAACAAAATGTCCTAAAGGTTCATCCAGGTTATGCCTCAGGACTTCATTCCTTTTAACAGCTGAATAATAATTCTGTTGTATGTATATGCCACATTTTGTTTATCCATTCATTAGTTGATGGACCCTTGGGTTGCATCCATCTTTTGGCAATTGTGAATAATGCTTCTATGAACATCAGTGTGCAAATATCTGTTCAAGTCTGTGCTTTCAGTTCTTCTGTGAAGCTGGGCAATCATAGTAGCAGGATTGCCAGGTCATTTGGCAATTCTATATTTAGCGTCCCGAGGAACCACTAAATTGTCCTCCACAGTGGCTACAACATTTTACATTTCCACTGGTAATTAATGAGTGTACAGATTTCTTCATATCCTCTCCAACACTTGCAGTTTTCTCCTTTTTTAATAATGGTCATTCTTGTAGATGTGAAATGATAGCTCATTATGCTTTTGATTTGCATTTCCTAATAGCTAGTGATGTTGAGCATCTTTTCGTGTACTTTTTGGCTAGTTGTATTTCCTCTTTTGAGAAATGTCTAATCAAGTCTTTTGCCCATTTTAAAATAGGATTGTTTGTCTCTTTATTGTTGAGTTGTAGGATTTCTTTGTATATTCTAGATATTTATCAGATATATGGTTTCCAAATATTTTGTCCCATTGAATAGGCTGTCTTTTCACTTTCTTGACAAAGTGGTTTGTATGAATTTTCAATTTTGAGGACTCCTATTTATCTATTTTTTCTTTTGTTGTTTTTACTTTGATTGAAAAGTCTAAGGAACCATTGCCTACCATGCAATCTTGAAGATGTTTCTCTATGTTTTCTTCTAGGAATTTTATGGTCCTGGTTCTTATATTTAGGTCTTTGATCCATTTTGAGTTAATTTTTGTGTAAGGTATAAGGTAGTGGTCCTCTTTAGTTTTTTGAATATGGATTTCCAATTTCCAAGCACCATTTAAAAATTTTTTAAAATTTATTAATTAAAAAAATTAACAACAAACAAAAATATTAACATATCATTCCATTCTACATATACAATCAGCAATTCTCAATATTATCACATAGTTGCATATTCATCATTTCTTAGAACATTTGCATCGATTTAGAAAAAGAAATAAAAAGACAACAGAAAAAGAAATAAAACAATAACAGAAAAAAAAAGATTATACATACCATACCCCTTGCCCCTTGCTTTCATTTATCACTAGCATTTCAAACTAAATTTATTTTAACATTTGTTCCCCCTATTATTTATTTTTATTCCATATGTTCTACTCGTCTGTTGATATGGTAGATAAAAGGAGCATCAGACACAAGGTTTTCACAATCACAGAGTCACATTGTGAAAGCTATATCATTGTTCAATCATCATCAAGAAACATGGCTACT